>JBCNJP010006505.1:0-2500 GCA_039602395.1 Deinandra increscens subsp. villosa
GCTGAATGAGAGCAAAACAAGGAACCCATGAGACCCCATATGCTCAAATCATGTTCTATATCCAGGATACCAAGCGATGCTCAATGAGCCATAAAATCAACACAATTGGATGACAAGATGGATCAAAGAAACCACTTCATGGTTCATCCAGTGTCACAGGTATGACACTAGAAGAAAAGGGACTACGATCAACCAAGGCAATACCATTTCTTAGGTAGGCAACACAGGAAACCCACGATCCACCAAGACAAAGAAGCCTTGGCAAACAACTGAAGAGGAATGCCAGGTGGAAGTTGTTGCGCAAGCAAAGAGCCAACCACCCGTAACAAACCAAACACCACTCATGCACCTTTACGATACCCTGTTGAAAACCGTCGAACTAATTGACCACCCACCATGCACATAGTCACGGGAAGGCAAACAATAGCCAAACGATCCCAAAATTGCACCGCACGATACGTCCCCTTGATAGAAAGATCGCCAAAAGCCTCAGACATCTAGCACGTAGCACTCATCAGTCCGGACCAAAGCCGACTGGTGCACGAACTCCCATATCTAAAACTCTCGGCTCACCTCCTATCTGGCACATGCCGATCAACAATCATAAAGATAGCCAACCAACATGCTGTCCTGCACACGGGGGAGATTTGCATGCACAGAACTTGCCAAGCCAACACCACTGCTCCCCTATATATACATTCCGCGTAAACAGCAAAGTGACAGGAACAGACATTAAATTTTTCAAGAATCATAATTTTTGAAGCCAAGCACATCACCAAGCCAAAAATCACTAGTCGATGTGCGAGAAACCAAGGCCTTGGTCGCCCAAAGCCCTTGGCTTGGCCATAATCACGAGTCGATGTGGGGAAACCAAGGCCAAGGGGCTGTTTCATCGTGTACATGGCCAGTGAGGGGCTGTCTTGGTAGCTCACAGCCCTTGGCTTGGCCAAAATCACTAGTCGATGTGCAAGGTTGCTGATCGCTGGGCCATAATCACGAGTCGATGTGGGGAAACCAAGGCCAAGGGACTGTTTCATCGTGTACATGGCCAGTGAGGGGCTGCCTTGGTCGCTCACAGCCCTTGGCTTGGCCAAAATCACTAGTCGGTGTGCAAGGTTGCTGATCGCTGGGCCATAATCACGAGTCGATGTTGGGAAACCAAGGCCAAGGGGCTGTTTCATCGTGTACATGGCCAGTGAGGGGCTGCCTTGGTCGCTCACAGCCCTTGGCTTGGCCAAAATCACTAGTCGGTGTGCAAGGTTGCTGATCGCTGGGCCATAATCACGAGTCGATGTGGGGAAACCAAGGCCAAGGGGCTGTTTCATCGTGTACATGGCCAGTGAGGGGCTGCCTTGGTCGCTCACAGCCCTTGGCTTGGCCAAAATCACTAGTCGGTGTGCAAGGTTGCTGATCGCTGGGCCATAATCACGAGTCGGTGTGGGGAAACCAAGGCCAAGGGGCTGTTTCATCGTGTACAGGGCCAGTGAGGGGCTGCCTTGGTCGCTCACAGCCCTTGGCTTGGCCAAAATCACTAGTAAGTGTGCAAGGTTGCTGATCGTTGGGCCATAATCACGAGTCGATGTGCGAGAAACCAAGGCCAAGGGACTATTTCATCGTGTATAGGGCCAGGGAGGGCTTGGTTATATGAAACCTAAATCATTTTGGTAGCTCGCAACCATTTTTGGCAACCGGCCCTGTGAGACCCCATGCCCTCCCCTATATATACATTCCGCGTAAACAGCAAAGTGACAGGAACAGACATTAAAATTTATCAAGAATCATAATTTTTGAAACCAAGCACATCACCAAGCCAAAATCACGAGTCGGTGTGTTAGATCACTGGTCGCTGGGCCAAAATCACGAGATAATGTGCAACATCGCTGATCGCTGAGCCTAAAATCACGAGTTCATGTGCGAGAAACCAAGGCAAGGGGCTTTTTCATCGTGTATGGGGCTAGGGAGGGCTTGGTTCTCGATGACCTTGGCTGCCTTGGTCGCTCACATGATTTCCTGGGCGCTGGGGCTGCCAGACCCCATGCCCTCCCCTATATATACATTCCGTGTAAACAGCAAAGTGACAGGAACAGACATTAAATTTCTTAAGAATCATAATATGTGGAAACTACATCAAACGAAGTCGGATTGACACGAAACTTTACGTGAGGCCTCATGAGCATGAAACAAGATGACCCAAAGGAAAAAATTCAGTTTCCGGGTCGGGCGGGCCCGCGGGCTAGGCTCGGGCGGGCCCCGGCCCCTTACGGGTAGGGATTCCATGAAACGCGCTCAAACTTCGTCGGAAGGTCACGAAACTTTACAGGGATGTCCCCTAAGGTACTTGGAGCCGTTTGGAATCGTGGGTCGGGCCTTTCGGGTCAAAAAGTTGACCGGGACGTGTCCGGGGCCGCTATAGGCCGTGATTCCTCGTAGACGTCTCAAACTTCACCGGATGGTCACGAAACTTTACATGGTTGCCCCAGAGGGTACTTGGAGCGGTTTG
>JBCNJP010006512.1:0-21111 GCA_039602395.1 Deinandra increscens subsp. villosa
ATAAGTTTTAGTTAATTTCAATCAAAAATAATATCACTTGGGAGGACTCGCCATTAATGAGATTAGTAACCATTTTAACCATAAACTTTTCCAAAAAATTATTATACTAAGATAGAAAGGGTCCCCTCTTAGTGTTGCCCAATCATATGTTACTCCTGTTTTTCACCAGCAGGGATGACTCCTAGGAGGACGGTTATGTTAAGTAACAAATATAGTGTGTAACCAATGCCATTGTGTCATAGGACCTTATGTTCAAAGTGTCACTATGCTTGGATAAGTTTTCATAAACCAGCAAGGGAAACCCATGCACCAGATTATATTATTAAGTAAAAACCTTTATAAGGAGTTAGGGTCTCTGTCTGTTTCATCCCACACACCGTTCTCACGTGTACACGGTCATTTGTAACTAAAACCAAGTCCACAAACGCACCGCTCTCGCGTGTACGAAGTGGCAAAATATTACCAACCAAGAATCCCAAACCATTACCTCTAAACCACTCTCGCGCGAATAACGTGTTGTTTACATAGACATAAAAACACGCATGCATCACTTTTCATGGGGTTGAGGTTTCAACTTTATATTTGTCACAACCTCAAGTCGGGTGTCACTCACCGACTAATGTGCTTTTGAGGGCACAAATGTTCCATGATACACAAGGCAAGTTTTTTTTATTAAAGACTAATAATAAACTTTCAATATAAAGAGTTTTTCTCAAAGTCATTGTTACACACCTTGGGGTTGGTTTATGGATTCATGTACTAACCTACCAATGGTTTGTTTCCCCCAAGTGAGTGTAAGGTTTAGCCACTCATGACTTTAATGATTTGCTTAAAAGAAGTTAAGAAGTTCATAGACAAAAGTTAACAAATTCTATTCAAGTTGAATGCTTACAATCTTTAACGGTACCACAACACAGAACTCGACCCCAAATATGACAAAATACCACACCTCCTGGTACTACTAGGCACAAGAAGATCATAACGGTACCACACCTCCTGTTGAGGCTTGGCAAATTATCAAAAGATCATCAAAGTGGCAACAAATAATGGAGGCGGGTGTCGGGCCGAAAGGCAAGAAACGATCGTCAACTAAGATGGTTTGTCCTATAGACTCGGCATCTACTGGTCATTGTCAAGTCAACCTTAACGACGACACGCCCGAGGAGGAGGATAAGTACCATGGCCGATCAGATGGCGAAAGGCGAAAGCGTTGGCGAAGGAGAGTGACGATGAGTTCTTGAAGGAAATGAAAAAGTTTATTAAAATACGAGAAAAAAATGGAAATCAAGTTGCGTCAAGAACGTCAGACAGACTTTTGCCTACTCGCCTTAGACACCTCCAATCTTAAGCCCGCAACACGAGAGCTTATTGCGTTGGAAAAATCATTAACGGTGTTATTCTTAACCTCAGAGTTTGTTATTGAAAAACTTTAAACTTTACACTTTCTATTGATCAACAATATCAGACGAAAAAACCTACATAAATTCCTAAAATTAATTTCTTTTCTAAAGAAGGTCCAAAATAAATTATTGGTTGAGATCTTAAAGTAGTTCGAGTCACGTGACAACTAGTTAGTCACAACACAGAACTAGACCCCAAATATGACAAAATACCAGGTTCTAGACAAAAGTACTTAGTCGCTAGCAAGGATATCTTGTAATGAGGCTATGGAGTACGGATGATTTTCCACTCTCCTCTGCTCTATTCCATGATATCGTTACATCACATTTTACTCTCCTAAATCACCGCACACTAAATAGTCCAAGAATATAAAATTGGGTTTAGAGGGAGGGGTATGTTTGAAGAAAACACCTCTAGCCTAGTAGTTAAGGTGTTATTGCTTACTCATTTAGGTCATTGGTTTTAAATCATCTCCTCTTCAAAATATTATTTATTTTTTAGTTTTTTCATAACACCTCTAGCCTAGTAGTTAAGGTGTTATTGCTTACTCATTTAGGTCATTGGTTTTAAATCATCTCCTCTTCAAAATATTATTTATTTTTTAGTTTTTTCATAACTTTTTATGTTAAGTAATAAAATATGATGTGTGATTAAATAGAACTGGATCTCAATGTAGTGAATAAAATTTTGTTCTTAAATAGAACTGGGTCTCAATGTAGTGATTAAAAATTTATTGTTACATTATATACGTTATAAATTCAGTCTAAATATATTTTTTAATCCATTATGTTTCTACAATAAATATGTGGTGAGGTTCTTCTTTATTTTTAGTCTTTAATGGTTTGCTATTAAGTTGTGATATATATAGTTTCTTATATCAAGTAGTGTGAGTCGTTAATAAGTTGTTTTAGTACCTGTAACGCCTCACAAGAACGTGTGGGCTGCCCTTAGAACCTAGTTAACTTCGATCAAAATGTAGTCTTAGATGTTTGATATCTTTTTTATGACCATCAATTTCTATTCTATTCCACTAATAACAGTTAGATTATGGATACCTAGTACCATAACGAGTTAAATCGTGCAGTAAATCGTTCGAAGGGAATTGAAGTTTATTGACATCCGTTCATTTAATCAATGAATGAATGTCACGTTTGATCATTTGTGGTTGTTTATGCTTGTAAGTATACATTCATTCATGTTCGTTTGCTTATATTTATTTATTTGATCTTTTTTATATTTCTATATTTTTAATATTTAGTTTTCTACTTAACATTTAAACTAAAAACGCTAGTCATTTATAGCTTGTATCTTGTTAATAAGTTAATAATTTTGTCGTTTAAACTTAGATCTTTGTAAAATTAGTTATTATGTTTTTTTTGAAAAGCTGATTATATTAAAACACCAAAAGGGGCACAACAAGCCAGAAGCTGGAAGAAGCCCCAAACACCAACATCAAAACACAATTACATATAACACATCAAGACCCAGTCAATACCTACTTTGCTCCTAGAGTTAAGCCAAAGAGTGGCCCAAGTCTTGATCTCACTAATCACTTTACTAACCAGAGGCGTGGAGTTTTGGAACTGAGCAACATTTCTCTCCTTCTAGATGCACCAACAAGCTGTCAACACAATGGCATGAGCCACCTCTTTCTTCTTGTCTTCTAACCCCTCGTGAATTGTAAGCAGGTCGGCAAAGGAAAAAGCATATATAGGGGGAATTTTCAACCAACCTGACACCCAATTCCACACCACAGCCGAGAAAGGACAGCCCGAGAAGATGTGAAGCACCGAATCCATACCATCAGCACAAAGTTTGCAAGACATCGACGGAACCACCACCTTCTTTTCTCCAAAGCCTCAGCCGTAGTTATTATGTGATAATTATTTTTATGAGTATTATTTTTAAGTTTTGCTTTGTTCTAGTATAATTATGTTACAATTATCTTTTCAATAAATAAGTGTATATGTCTAATGTTTACGATTAAGAATAATATATATTTTTTTAAATAATATATGTTCATTTGCGTTCATCAAAAACTTTAATTTTTTAATGAACGAGCGCGAGCATAAATTTTAATTGGTTATGTGTTTATGAACCGTTCGTAAACACGTTCATTACTTAATAAATAAACATGAACAAGGATCATTAAACAAGAACAGGCCTACTATCACTATTTATTTTTTATTTTATTTTTGAACAACAAATATTTTTGTGCACCGCATACTATATGGAAAGACAAAATCTTATCCACCACCAAAATACCATTAGACCAAATGCCTCATTAAATTAAAAAAAACAACACACTTTAACAAATCATGAATAGCTGTATTTAGGCTTTATTTTATTATTATTATTTTTTGAACAGCAGAGGATCTCACGTGTAAACCTACCCATGCGCGGGAACCGGTTGGAATCCGTAAATCCTCGCCCCCTGTCAGGTTCGAACCCGGGATAAAAGCCCTGATTCATCCCTTCACCTAGATGTCTATGGAAATGGCCCAAGTGGGAATCGAATCTGTGACCTCCACAAATGAAGGACATGACTCTTACCATTGAACCAACTTCACAAGACTATTTAGGCTTTATTTAATCTTAAAAGCACACACTCTTTAACTAATCATGGTTGACTTTACTCTCACTATAACCCGTTGTTAAGGTATATATATTAAGGTAGATTATACATTATGTTTAGTTCGTTTACAGCTCAATATTGATATTCTTAGTTATTATTGTCATTTGCTTGCTGTTATTTTGTCTTGAAATAATCAAAGGTAAAAGGAGGATGTGGCTACTCGAAGGTTGATATTGCTAGACTTTGGGTCAAGTGAGGGGATACACATATTTCATGAACCTTGTCTCTATTAGTGACCATATGTTAATAATGGCCACTAGTTGCTGTTGAAGCATCCCTAGTTGCCATATAATTAAGGTCAAATGTTATTTAAATAGCTAAAGATAAAACTTATATAGCATCTTCCTGGTTTCAATTTACAATTTGGAGTTCCAGGATATTTGTTTTCTACTTTAATTACAATTCAAGGTAATTCTACTTTAATTACAATTCAAGGTAAATTTAATTTAGGATATTTAGCTCTTTGTTTAAAATATATTGTACATTGAATTGGGTTGTTATCTATATTTTGTTTAGAGAGAATAATAATATATAATTCTTTAAGTGAAACCGAGCTTAGAAATATATGGTTCACAAAGAGGTAGATATGGTGGAGTAATTTGATATTAAAATGGAACAAAAGCTTAAGTTGAATTGAAAAAGATTGAAATGGAAATCTTCTCTAAAATGATACTGGCAAAATGAATCCTAAAAAGATTACATTTCTTAAGTGACTAATTTATTAATTACGTTAATAGGATATTACTTAAACAAAAACAAAAGTAACAGTATATAAAAACAAATATATAGTTAATTATAATGAATAATTTAATAATTTATCAAAATAAAACAAATTAGCCCACTTGGTAGGGGGTTCTTGCCTCTTAGGCTATCCGTAGTGAGGCGTTATTCGACCAAATTTTTTAACATAACGCTCTATATGGCGCCCCGCACCACCCCCTAGGCGCCCCTCTTTTTCAATCTGAGTCATGTTTTTTTTTTGTTTTTTTTTTTCTCACACATCCTCATAACCCCCCATTCTCATAATCTCCCACTACAGTCCTTACCTCATAACCTCTCAATTTCACGTCATCTGTCACATGTGGCATAACCCCCCACCCCACTCTCAAACCACTACGGATAGCCTTAGATGGAGGTCCAAGACTCAAATCTTGACATGAGGAGTTTATTTGTAATATTTGCGGTAGATTATGAGTACTATAGTTTGTCGTTCAAGAAAAACAAAACATAACATCTCCACATTTACTATCATCATAATTTTCACACATATCCTTCTCTTGAATTAAATACTAATAATTTTAAATAATTATATTATATAATAAATATCAAAAATATAAATCATCTTATTATAATAACTTTTAAAACTCAATACATTATAACAAGATTTCAATTATTATTTATAATTTAACTATTCATTATTACTTATATCACAAATAAATTATAGTAAGATATCAATTTTTGTCTTAGCTTAAAATATAATTTTATAATTCTTAAATAGTTATTATTTATTATTTATAATTTAAACTTCAATTACATGTTTACCAAGAAAAAAAAATGCAATAAACCCTCGTAATTAAGAACCCATGAATCCACGATGTCTTCTTACCCGGTCCTTCTTCCTCCCCAAATGTGACGGTTAACCTATCAAATGTTCATTATCATGAAATTGTAGATTTTTTTAACTTCCAGTATCCTTTGGGTTTTTCATCTTCGAAGTCGACAAATTTCATCTCTGCAGTTGTTTGGAAGTTAATTCAATTAAATTATCAAACTAGAACTATTGATTTTTGATAAGATAGTTCTTGGATCGATTAGTGCGGTAACTCAAGGTCAACATCTGAGGCTTGGGTCGATGATAGACTGATAGTGGTTCACTAAAAACCAATAAGTTTTGATGAAAAATTGATCGACATACGATATAGACTCAAATTGGATGGAATTTAATTTATTGATTGGATCGACTAGAAAGAAATAATTATCATCGAATATGGGTCACTTGGAAAGTTTTGTTTTTAGTCAAATATCCCAATTACCATTTGGTTATATTAAACGATATAAATTAACATTGAAATATGAGATAACGGATAACAAACTGCGCCACTAATTTCATTTGGATAATAAAATTAAGTCTTTTAAAAACTAAGCTTATAGATCTTGGGGTCATAACATTACTATGCATAACCTGTTGAACTCTACTAAGTAGCTCTACGGCCTTAAGCGCAACGAATCCAAAAGTATCAAAAGCAAATGGTATAAACACGAGTTGATTGTCTAGGCATGTTTTCTCGTGTTTGGTCACGTTGCCCAAAGCAGCTTTTAAAGCAGTCTGACTCACTGTGAAAGCATCATTCCCCAAGCCCACAAGAGGGGAAACTCCCGTTAGATCCACACGCATGTTTCACTCCTATCCATCCAAAGACTAAAATGTTAGCCAATGTGTTGATATTCCTTCCAACGGGTCGGTCGAGAAATGTTGGAAATCCTGAACATGCGACCTGCGGACCCGAATGCAACTCCGAAACACAGGGTCCGCGCTAGTCGGGTTTTTGTTTTGAGCAAACACTAGAAGAGATCTTTTGGCTCCCAAAACTGCAAACATTTTTGCATTCCAAAACTGATCATTGATGTAGATCATTAAACTCGTTTAATGATCATAATGCACATTAATATTCGTGTATTACATATACACGGTTTTGGAGACGATGGAACACACACGAAAACACACATACCAACAGTAGTCTCGAATACTCTCGTTTGCAGCTTTGCTCCGATCTCGTTTCAGGCAAGTGTCATAATCCGGCAGTACACAATGCTTCTAACCAGTGTATCATGGGAACATACGACAAATCTGTTTAAGAAAAGTGTCAAACACAAGCCCGGTTCCTTTAGTTTTTCTGTCTACTATTTTCAGGGATCGTTCCTGCCTCATCCGTTCGGTTAATTTTCACTACGACGTCGATTCAGTTAGATAGACCTTCATTTTTCTTTTTCTATTCTTGTGATATGCTTCTGTTTGTGTAATAATTATCTTAATCGTTTTACACATATTATCCAACAAGAAATTCACAGGTGCCTCTTTCTTTGAAGAAATCCATGCACACCTCAATATATAAAAAAGAACATCCATGACCAAATTATGCCGATACTGAATCTCATAAGCTCTCTACAATGCACATGCTCTCCAAACAAATCTAATCAGGCCTTGCAACAAACAAGGCATTTCTCATCAACCAGAAATAAGGGAATCATGAGGCGATATTTAAGTATAATACGATATTCCACAGGTGATATATGCTAGCCAAGCCCATCAATGGGGATACAAATAGAAAATCTTAAGCATGTGGTGCTCGCAGACACTCAAAAACAACTTTTTGTCTAACAGTCATGTTAAAGTGTACTTCCATTCCATGCATAAGCTTACTAAAAGGGGCACTCCCCAGTGCATGTTGGGCTTTAGGGGGTGGTGTCCTTATTAGTGAAACCGCCCAAGAATTGTTTGGTAACATTATCGTGTCATTTTATAAATATTCACATATCACCATCTAGTTGTTCTTGTACTATGCATCCCGTTGTGTGTCCATCATTATCACCATCGATTCTTCTTTTTTTACTTTTGTTTCATTCACTTTGTTTATGTGGGCTTCTTTTTTCATTTCTTGCCCCCTCAATGTTTTGATGATGACTCGGCCGATTCTTTTTCTTTACATGAGGGTCGTGTTGTGATGGTGTTGAGTCTTTGTTTAAGTCAGGCATACGACTTGAGAAACCTTCATTTGAGCTTCTATAGTTGGTTGTCTTCGATTGTTCTTTTTGGGAGTGATTAATCTCCCCATCCGCCCTCGGAACGGGTTGTCATTTTAAATGCTCTTTACAATACCCCATGCGTCAAGGTAAGAGAAACATTTCTTTTCGTAGAGTTTTTTTACACTCCTTCAACTCCGACTTCATTATATATGAAGTACGTGACCTCGTTAGGCCATTTATGTTTCTAAACTTTTTGTAAAAGAAATAAATAAGTAGACAAAATAAAAATTTTAACAAAAACAAATAAATTAAGTAAAAAATATATACACCGCATGGATGTAAAGGTCGTTTAAGTTATTGAACTTCAGGTGCATTTTGTTTCGTTTGAGTTTAGTTGGGGAGCCATTTGATTACTTTCATCAACCACTTGACTAAAATTATGAAGTACTCGACTGCAAAAAGAGTCGGAGTTTTGTTCATCTTTGACGACTTGTTCTTCTTCCTTCTCTTGTACCTCATTTTCTTCTTCTTCTTCATTCTCATCTTTCTCATCATCAAATTCTTCTTCGAGACATCTTGGGGTACATAATTTTTAATTCTGGTAGAAGTTGGATTTTGATTGTCGAAACAGGTTGAGTCAGTATGTCAAAGTACAAAATGATTAGGAAGTTGAATGGACACATTTGTCATTTGGTGAAGCTTGAGAGGGGACGTATGGATTTGGTTGTTGATAATGAAATGATGGGATGAGCCCAGTTGTTGATATTGAAAAGGTTGGGGTGGAGTCGGTTCACTCGAAGGGACTTTAAGTTTCTATTTTTTTTACTGATGGAGGTTGATATTTTTTTATTGGATCCATTTCTAGTAGAAGCGTGTAAAGAAAATAAAATATAATAAAATATCTTAGATGTGAATTTTTTGTGCTAATTATTTGTTCTTAAATCATCATGTCACTATAATTCAAACAAAATTTCATTATTATTACTTTTATTTTTTTTATATTTCCTTAAAACATTTTCAATAAAAAATTCAACTAATTTTATTGAAATTTTTCTTTATATTAAAACCCCTTTCTAGTGTTTTTATATTTTTTTACATGATTGTTTTTGTTTTCAGTAGTGTTTTCTATAAAAACATTTATTTTTTACTATAAATTTTAAACGTTTTGACAAAATGTTTTTTATTAATTAATACTTTTGTTAAGGTTTTATACATCGTTAACTTGGAACATATACAAAGAGTTATTTTCTAAAAAAAATTTAAAACTTTTACATGTTTCTTTTATTTTTATTTTTAATTGAAAGAGATTTTTTTTAAATAAAAAAGAGTTAATTATTTATCGAACAAAACATATGTGTAACTTTATTTATTTAATTAAGGTTAGAAAAAAAAGAGAGAGAGAACATAATACTATATGTGTGGTGTATTGATGATTTTTAACAAATATAATCAAGAGTGTTAACTCATTGAACGAAGATGGTTATAAAATGTAAATCACAACATCTGATTTGTTAAAATTATTTTTTAAGTAAAATAGTTAAAAAAAATAAAAAGTTAACCAAGACAGATTTATGCTTTAACTCAATTTTATGATAAATTGATAATGATGGAGATCGAGGGCCACAAACACCCTCTCTCCCCATTAGTGTTGGCCACCATCTCTCTCTTTCTCTCTCCTTTACTTTTATATTTCTCCTTCGTTAGTGTTCGTCCTAGGACGATTCTCTCTCGCTTTTACATCCGTCAGTGGTTCGAATCCATTTCTAAGCGGGCCAAGGATCCAAAGGCCGGATTTGAAAATTCAAGTGCAAGAAGTGGTTCGAATCCACTTCTAAGCGGGCCAAGGATCCAAAGGCCAGATTTGAAAATTCAAGTGCAAAAGTAAGCCAAAAATGTGAGCGCTACTACACTATACGGCTTTTTTGCGTAGCCCCCGCCATGAAGGTCACCAAAACGACCACAAGTATGTTGGTGCCATCAACATAGGACATGTGTGTTCATTTTGGTAACGGTCTTAAATAGGAAATAAATGTTTTTTAAAAAGTGTCTATTATTGATGTGATAAATGACTAGACGTGTTTGTAGACGACATCCTTCGAAACTTAAAATTTCTTAATTGGTGTGGTGCTTTGACTCTTTAAGTATTGCTAAGCAATATTATCATCATGTTTATTTATAAAACATAATGTTAATGTGGGACTAGCCCACTTAGTAGAAACTTTATCCTTTTATTTGGATGTCTTAAGTTGAAACTCAAACAAAGACTTAATTGGAGTAATTTAGTTTGTGGAGGAGTATTAGGAATAAAAATTTGATAGATTCGCTATTAAAAAAAATTATAAAAGAAAATATAATTATTCTTGAAGTGAAAAATATATATCAATATAATGTGAGGTATTAAGAAAAAAACAAAAGAAAGTTCCGACAAATTTAAATCATATATAAAAGTAGGAATAAAATCTATGGATGCATTGCAAGGCAATCTCTCGTTTTAATGGGTTCTTCTGCAATAAGAAAATATACAGTTCTTGATTGTAAGAGCGTATTTTTAATTTGTCCTAATCTTTGTCTTGTACTATACATATTATAACATTTTTGTTTCATCACAAACAAGAATTAAGCCGGGTTAGGTATAAAAATTATATAAAATGGAGACAGATAAAAACCAAACCTTCCTATAGCTTTTTGCCAGCCAAATCTTACAAGTCGATATTAGAAACGGACCATTTGGCAAGGACATGAAGATGAAGATGGTCTTTGACGATGACATGTTGTTGCCTTTGACTGTTTTATCCCTGTGACCGTTGTCGTTATGATAGGTGCCGTTGTTAGGGATGAGTGTTTGGTACCAGTTACGGGCACCGATATTGGTACCGTATCGAATCGGTATCGACTGAAAACAAACTGTACTGATACCGGCACTCGATTTTGGATAATTTCAGGACCGGTACTAACCGAAACCAGTATTTGTAAAAATCAAAAAAATACCCAAATGAATACCAATACCAAAAAAAATGGTGTCCAATAATAAATAATATTATCCATAACTAGATTCTCAGTTCTCATCCATACGTGCCTCTCCTCTCTAAGAAAGTGACGTTCATCGGCTCATCAAATTTATAAATTATAAAAGCTTCTGTCTTTTGTGGTAATAGATAATTTTAAGTTAATAAAACAATCACCGTCGAGTCACATGCACAAAACTAAAGGTGTTATGTTAGTGACACTTATTTTTCTAATGTGTAGCCACAAATGTTTTTTTTATTAACTGCAAAGGATTTTATAAAAACAAAAGGAGGTTAAAAAAAACCTAACCAACCAATTAAAAGACCGATAATTACATAATTATGAGTGGGTTTCTCAATCACTCGGTCTAAGGGATCTGAAATTTCATATTTTTAGTTACAATCCAATGAAACGAATCGTAAACAACCGAATCAAATTTGTGTAGCGACAAATGTGTTGGCCAATCGCATTTTTAATTCGGTTGTTTATGATTCGTTTTATTGGATTGTAATTAGAAATATGAAATTTCAGATCTCTTAGACCAAGTGGTTGAGAAACCCTCTCCTATTTATGTAATTGTCGGTCTTTTTTGTGGTTAGCCACAAATGTTGTCCATGTGTGGTAGTAATCTATTACCAATTTCTTGCATGGAATGAGATAGCAACATTTGTTTACCATCTCACTTTAGTCTTCAAAAATCTGCATAAGTGCTTAAAGATAAAAGGAAAATAAAAAAGTCACCATGATAATTAGAAGAGTGGCGACTTCCAAAAATTTGCCACTGATTATGGAGGAGTCATTAGCTTCATTAGGGTCGGGGGGGGGGGGGGGCGACCGCCCCCTCGGTTTTTCCGTCCGTAACTACCTATTTTCTCGATTTTATGTTAAAAAAATTTAATTTGTGGAGTATCGCCCCCTCGGATGTATTGATTATCACCCCATCGGTCGATCTTTTGATCCCCGCCCCCTCGAAGATCTCTCTCAAACTCCGCCACTGGTCATCATTCAGTATCAACTTTGTAAAATTCACCTTTGAACACAGTTATTACAGTAGTAGTTATATTCTCTCATATCTGTATTACCTATTTTTTCAAACAACTACTAAAATGCTTACTTTTTGTTTATATTTGTGCACATGATTTACGTATCCGGCGTGTTGTTTCAATCTCGTTATATTGTGTCTTTGTTTTGTTTGTATGAGCTAACATTATCATATAAATCCAGACATGATCAA
Source organism: Deinandra increscens subsp. villosa (assembly GCA_039602395.1). Taxonomy (NCBI): domain Eukaryota; kingdom Viridiplantae; phylum Streptophyta; class Magnoliopsida; order Asterales; family Asteraceae; genus Deinandra; species Deinandra increscens. The sequence continues at coordinate 12,021 of JBCNJP010006512.1, forward strand.
ATTAATTAAAATATTAAAACATTAAAAACACTAGAACTTTTCAATTTTAATTCTTTTTAGCAAAAAGAGCTAAAACGGGTACTAAATCGGTTCCGTATCGAAAACCCGATACTGATACCGGTACCGATACCATATTGAAATATACAGTACCAGGACCGATACCTACATTTTATTAAATTCTCGGCCGGTAAGGTACCGATCTCATCCCTAATCGTCGTTGTTTTGTCTTTTTTAGTGAGTTTCTCTAAGGGCGAAGCTTTGTTACGGGGTGGCGCCCTGTTTTTCGCTTATTAATGCTAATTTTTATCATGTTCAAGTCTACCACCCATATTCTAAGTCCTGCTCCCAATTTTTTTTTTCTAAGCTCCAACAGTGACTTTCTAACATATTTTAATGTGATTGATTATTTAACTAATGAAGCCAAAAAGAGAATAAGTTACAGTGCAAGTTAGAAGATGTGGATTTTATATTTTGATAATCAGAATTTAATAGTTTCACGTACGAAATCTTGAATATAAGTTTCATATTAACTCATTAAAGGGTTACGGAAGTCCCCTTGTAATGGTAAACATGGAAATTGATCAGCAAATGGTTAGGGTGTTCAAAGGATAACTTATCAATGTAAGCATAAGTTAATTAGTAACACGGTTGATTTCCTCTTGCTGGTCTAGTGATATCAAGATTATCCCCAATAAAGATATGTGGGTTTTAATCCTTAAATCCTATGGTGTGGACATTTAAGAAGGTTTTAAAAGTAGAATCAAATGTCTATGTATTTTGCGTTGAAGAAAATAGTTACGTGGAAAAGAGCCCTTATAGTGTTTATCGGTTCGGATAACGATTTATACGGTTTCTTTTGATTAAATTTTTTTTTTTAAACATATCCGTAATCTGAACTGAACCAAATTGGAAAAGTTCCTCGCCGAACCCTATTCAACCATATTCAATTTGGATCCATTTCGGTTTGAAAACCGAATTCAACCGTATAACATATTTTGACAAATTTACCAGATAGCAACAAAAAAACAAAGATATGCATTTTAACATATCCTAAAACTAAGAGTTTAGAACCACAATACGGCATACAAACCCAGATATAGTCTTAAACAAAAAAAAACGCAAATTGAAACTATAGGGTTGTGCAGAAAAACCAAAACCCGAATAATTCAAAATCCGAACCCCATTCGTATCCGAAGAAACCGACCCGTGTTGTCAATTCGGATTGTAAGAAAACATATAATTTGGTGCATGTCATCAAACCACCTGCTTTCGTTGCAAACCATTAAACTCTACATAGAGGCATTCTCTAGAACAGAGCACAATCATTAATGCAAGCATGGATAGGTTGATATCCTAACCTGATCTTTCTTAACTTCTTCTTAGCTTCATTGTTTGAGGCTGGAATATGATCTTTTTTCGGAATATAACTGTTAGAAACTCTGAAAGTTTGTCAAACAAACTATTTATCCATTTGTTGATGACTTTAACACGCATCAATTTTGCTAGAAATTTAAAGAAGACATCCAACTACAACCAGGGTATAACTTCGTATTTAACATATTAAACAATGAATCAAATTATGGGTCTAAACTAATTCCATATGCATCTACATTTTCTTCATTTGTATTTTGCTCTGCCATAACTTCATCAATGTAGTGTTTTGGAAATATTAGACATTAGAAAGGGGGCAGTCTGCTGAGTAGCTCGGGTTCCATAATAGCACCTCCAACACTTCCAGCATCTAGCTCTGGCTGTTCGTCACCATCACCATTTTCACTTCCAGTGGCTTGCCTTATTTCAGCAATTAAAATTGACAATGCATCCCGAATAGCTCGAGCTAATGCAAATTGTTTTTTTTAACCCATTGTATCCGGACTTGTTTTTATTTGACCCAACTTGGTTCAAGTTTACCTATTTTTTTTTATTTTTTTTGCCTCCACTCATGAAAAACTTTGGATCTGTCAGTGATTATATTTACAAATGAGTTAGGTGGTGTAGGTCCGAAAATCTCCCAAACACACGATATAATGATCTAACACGAGTGCGGAATCCTCGTGAGAGATTGATTCAAGAAAATAGTAGATGAAGAGATTAGATCTTAGAGAAAGATCGAATCTTGAATGGAAATCCGTATACTATGAAGCAACCACGGCTGATCGTAAACACTTGAGAGCAAGAAGAAATCGTAAATTGTAAATAGGAAGCTTAACATTGAAGAAAACTTGAGATGGTATTTATACCACCTCATGTACATACAAGGCCAATCATAAACCTAATCTAGCCCAATCATAAACACTAGTAGTCAGCCCACATGGCCTAAATATAATCTAACTAAGCCCAAAAGCCCATTAACTACTAAGCCCATAACTAATGTTCATGCCTCTAAAATATATAGCCCAACAATCTTCCCCTAGGCATGAACCATTAGACCTTTTTACGGCAGCAGCAGATCAAACCTGAATGAGCTTTGAACGTTGTTGAACCACCATCCCTTCTCTACGATCCGCTTTGCAGTGCCATCAAAGATACCAACCCTTATAGCATTCATCATGTCATTTTCATCTCCAAGTATGGGTTGGGTGGCTAGAAGCTTGATGTCTCGCTCTCCAAATCTTAGCAAGTCCACCGGATCATAGAATCAGAATTGTCTCATTGGCTTGCAGAGCACCACCACTTCATGAGTTGTCGGATCGTAGCACCAGCAATCAAAATTTATGACTAATGTGCCATCTTCGATCTCGTCCAACATGTTAATGACTCTTGTACGCTTAGTGGGTGGCCTCCTAACTTCACCAATGGGCTCCCATGTCACTGGGTCAGACCCTGTCTCTCTCCATCTGACCTCTTTCAACTCAAAATCTGCAAAGTTGTTTTCTTGATGGCTCAGCAGGTTGTTTCTGATGAGGTCTCCGTCAGGGTTGTTCCACCTGTTTATGTAAGGAGCACGAAGCAGATTTCTGATCTCAGGCTCAGTCCATGAATGGAATTGTGCACGATTTCTATAATATTCAACAGGACTGTAGCCTTCACGGATCACAGCAAATAATTTCTTCTCAGCGTCGTAATGCCAGCACAAGATTGGTTCACTGCTCCCCTGTTTGTCAATAGAGCTCTTTCCCAGATCAAGAGCATATGTAGAGGGGGCTGGTCCTTGAAAGAATTCTCGGAACCAGTTATCATGACCTTCAGGAGCTTTGGAGATCACTCTTCCTCCTCTAGCATAGTCAGGCATCTCAATGTTTTCATCACCATCGTCTTCAGCAGCTGCATCAGTACCTTGCACACCCTGTGATGAGCTTTGACCAGAGGCACCAGTAGGATTTGATTCAACAACACCTTTCAAGACATTAAACCTCTTTTTCAGGTCCATCAAATTTTCATACAGCCACTTCATTTGATTCTTGTCTGCCACTTCCTTTTGTCTTAATCTTCTGTTTTCAGCTTGCAGCGCTTTTATCTCACTTTCTCTGACCCGATTCTGAGATATCAGGAAGTTGATATGAGGATCTATGCTTAATCTCAGATCGATCGGTAGCTCAGCAGCTTGAAAAGGCCTAAATCCAGGAATAGTTGATGGCTGAGTTACCATAGGAGCTGCACTCACTCTTACCGGGCTTGGAGCAATGAAGGTGTGATCAACCTCCAGAAACTGAGTTTCTTCCCGAACTGAGCTATGCTCGGTCAGAACTGGAGTTTCAGTTTGCACAGGAGCAGGTTGATCTTGCACATATTCAGTCTGTGTAATAGAAGGTTGCTCTTGAAGGGCTTCATCAATTGTTTCTTCTTGACCACTGGGACCCTTGGAACTGGGTCCAGCTGGTTGTACAACCAATAGACTTGAGCTTGTCTTGGTGAACTTGAACCGTATGCTCCTTGGATCAGTTTTCTTTCGAGGGGATGGCTCACGAGCAGGGACAGGTTCTTCTTCAAGAACATCATCTACAGTCAAGTTCAGCTCCGGAGGTGTTGTGTCACTGCCAGATGAACCAATCATATCATCCCTTGACCTTTTATGGGTTAGAGGCTCCAAGTCTCTATATATATCCTCTTCAGTGATGTCCTGGCCAGCAAGAATGTCATCCATTATATTTTCTTCATCGGAGGGAATGACATCATCCTCTTGTACATTGACAGCAGGAGTTGTTGTTACATCTTGATCTTCAGCAATGGATGCATTAACATTAGGAACATCCGCCTCTGGCTGAGAGTCATCCATCACTTGTTCCCTTGCAACCTCTGGGAACACACCTCTCTTAGCCCATTCCAATCTTCCTTCAAATGTTTGTTTACCCGGTCTATCTTGGGTTTGCAAGCCAAAGACCCCAATATCCATAACCTTCACATCAAGCTTCTCAATCCTCTCCTCTATCATCGGATACTTCTTCATCACTACCATTTGAACGAACCTTGGCGTCATTAGAAACTGCTCTCTTGCACTCAGTTCTGCATTGCCTATCCAATCAATCAGCATCATCCTTGAGTAGTTAAAATTCCAGTCTAAGGCCAATGCTACGAAGGCAGTTCCATGGAGTTGGTTTAACTGATCAAAACTCGTTCTCTTGCCTAGGAAAGACTTCTGCATGTAATGTGCAAGGCACCTCCAGTAGTGCGGCAGAAGCTTTTTGAAGATAGGCGGGAATTTTCCTTCATACCCCATTGAGCGAGCACCCGCAAGAACTACCTCCTTCGAATACTTGATAGGGTGAGAAACATCATCAGTAATGTTTAGCCCTTGCCTTATATCTTCTTCTTCAATCACAATTGGTCTGTTCTGGATCGTTGCAGTAATCCTTGTCTTGTCAGAGTTTGCCCTGGCAGATCCCCAAAATTCCCTGACCAGCATCTCGTCGATGAGTACATTCGTCCTCAAGGCATGGTTAATTTTGCACGTGTTCATTCCGGCCACCAGTGAGTAGAATAACTCCATGTGTTTTTCTGGCGGGTCTTCTAGGTATGCCGGCATACAATGGTCCTGCTCATACTTTATATCTCCAATAAGCATTTCTTCTGCCATCTGAGAAAGACAAGACATATGCATCAGACATGATCATTAAAAAGCAATTATGATTATTAACCCTTGACTTGTTCAATTGACGATCACAATTTACTTTTGAACATCACAAAATTTCAATTTGAACATTTTAGGGAAAATAATTGAATTAAGCACATGCTTACTGTTAGGGCTGATAATCCGGGATCCTGGCGGCAGCTCAAATGGCTCAATATCCTTACGCAAGTTCAGGATCCTGGCAGGTTCGAGCATCTCGGAATTACAGTTATCAACTAACCCGTTTGTTTTTCCCATGTGTCTTATTAATTGCAGGGTCAAAGAAACGTGTAGACAAGCCTAAAGACTCGGACAAATGATATAGAACGTGGACTAAGTGGTCCACAACGTTCATATTGGCTCAGTTGGGAGAATCCCTAAAATATAGGACAGTTGGTTATATTATTTCAGGATGCTCGCCAGAAGCTCAAAGGATCCTGAACTACAGTTATCGATTAACCGTTACAATTGTCCACGTGTCTTAATTGATTGCAGGTATTAAGGGACGTGTAAATGATGGCTGAAGACTCGGTCAAGGCTTTATGGGACGTGTTGTAACTGACTCCAACGTTCACAAAGACTTGAAGACTAAATCCCTAGTTTTTAGCCTAGTTAGTTAATGCATTTTTGACTATTTAAACGAGCTCTAGGTCATTCATTCAAAAAAACACACACACACACAGACACCTCTTTTACGATTACAATTCTCTGCAACACTTAGAATACGAGCTCATTCTTTGTACTAAACATTCTTTCATATAAAAGTTTTAGGAGGCAGGTACTTTGAACCGGCCCCCGAGGTTTTTTGCCAGGCTCCTTGAGGATACTCAAGGATACTTGGATTTTCCCTCGTTACATCCTCGTGTTAATCTCCAAACTTACATTTTTAGCTTTATTTACTTCAAACACGCTACCTCACTTACGAAATTTGATCAACTAATTGCTTAGGCAGTTTTTGACCAAAACAATTTGGCGCCCACCGTGGGGCAAACGGTGTTTGAATTCAGCTAAAAGCCTTGATCTTCTTCCCATAACCGATTCTTGAAAATGTCGACTCAACCAAAATTCACCTCAAAATCTGTTTCATCCTCTAAGCCCACTGTCAACGCTGGTCTCCCCCCAATGATGAAGAAAGTGGCTGATACTAATGCTAAAGGAGTGGAATACCCCACTTTTACTGGATCTCAAGGTACGTCCACTGACTCTACTATTTCTAATAACGATCTCTATGTTTTGATCAGGCAAATGAAGGCCCATGCGGATGAACAAACCAAAACCAATGAGAGAATGATGAAGGAGATCATAGAATTGAAGAAATCGAAGAAACCAGTAGAGGAAATCAGCCCTTTGATCCCAAAATCATTCGGGTTTAACTCTCCGGAAATATCGGAGCAGCCGAAACAGAAAGTAAATCCCTCTACTGTTCAAAAGTCAGGTATTGCAACAGTTACCACTGCAGGATCCTCAGGCACTCAGCATCAGAAGACTTCCAGGACGATGGATCTGGAATACTCTGGGTTCTACTCTGAGCAACCCCCAGAATCTTACTACAGCGAATATGGAAGTCAGCAGCCGCCGAGATGCTCAAGTCAGCAACCAGCCGGGTTTTTAAACCATCGGGTGCCAGCAGTCTCGATGCATCAATCCGCATCTCGACCACAACAATTCGCGGCAGCAAACCTACATGAGCCTTGGAGTCAGCAATCAGCAATGCCTACTCCACAGATGCCACAGGGATCCTCATCTCAGCCATTCCAACCATATCGAAGCCGCTTCCGAGCAGCTCAGGATCCTCAAGGATCCTTATTTTCTAACCCTACTGTCTCTGCAGGCACATTCCCAGGTTCATCTCAGGAGATGCATGAGGGAGACTTCATCCCCATGCAAGTGGAGACTATGACTGAGCCAACCGTCATTAGAGATACTGGATTTGGACCTCAAATCCCTCTACAAACTTCCAGGGCTGGTAACAACTTTGATAATTATTATACTAACCCTAACCAAGGAATTGTGCAGGATGCAGGTATTGACCCCGTCATCGCCAGGGAACTTCAGAGATTGAAAGACATGATCTCAAGTGTTCCTGGTGTTATTCGCCCAATTCCCGAAGTGCCAGCGGGCAGCCACAGGATATCCAGATTTGCATGGCCCATCTGTGACGTAGAGATACCGAAAAGATTTCAGACCCCCAACATGAAACTCTACGATGGAACCACAGATCCTGAGGAGCACGTGGCACAATACAGGGAGCGAATGGAGATCAACCCCATTCCTGCAAACATCAAAGAAGCTTGCTTATGCAAGGGATTTGGTTCAACACTGACAGGACCAGCCTTGAAATGGCTACTCAGTATCCCCCCTAACACTATTACTTCTTTTCCCCACTTGGTTAACTTGTTTAATAACCAGTTTTCTTGCAGCAGGAGCTTTGAGAAGCTCACTGGTGATTTGTACAGGATAGTTCAGAAACCCAGTGAATCCCTAAGGGATTACGTGGCCAGATTTGGTCGAGAAGCTCTAGATATCCCTAACTTGGATATGGCAGCTGCTGTAGAAGCCTTCAAAATGGGGATTAGAGGGGATTCCCGATTTTATGATGACTTGGTTATGACTCCTTGCAGGAACCTTGATGAGGTCAGAACAAGGGCACTGAGGTTCATCAGGTTAGAAGACGATAAGAAGATCCAAAAAAGAGGTGAAGAAACGTCGGGCAGAAGGACAAACTCTCCCGGGAAACAACAAAGAAACAAACCCTATTATCGTAATGATAATCCAAGGGTCAACGAAGTGGAAGAGGAAGACGACGAAGAGAACTTCCCAAAGGTATCTGATTATTGCTTTTCGGTTGACACAAGTGGTTTGTTATGTGCCTTGCAGGATCTAGGTGATAAAGCCAGGTGGCCAAGAAAATCGGATAAACAAGGATCATGGAAAGATAAGTCTAAATGGTGTGCCTACCACGAAGACTTTGGGCACTTAACAGATGATTGCATAGCCCTTCGGAAAGAGATCAGTTACCTGCTCAGCAAGGGGCATCTCAAGGAATTGTTCGGTAGAAAGAGAAGCAAAACTCAAGAAGCTGCTGAGCTGCCCAAAAGAGCTCAGTCGCCACCAGCAGATGCAAAGGTGATCAACTTCATCTCTGGAGGATCTGACATATGTGGGGCCTCTTTCTCATCAGCAAAAAGACATGCCAAGGAGGCCAAAATGGATCAAAGCAGTCGACCAAAGAAGAATGCAATATTGACTGAAGACAAAGTCATTTCTTTTGACGAAACTGATAAGCAGGACGTCCAGGATCCTCATCATGACAGTCTGGTAATTACATTATGTATTGCTAACCATTATGTTCGCAGGATCCTGATAGACAATGGCAGCTCGGTCAACATTATTCAATTGGACGTGCTTAAGAAGATGAGCATTCCCGAAGAAGAGATAATTCCAAGATCCTCAGTATTAGTAGGATTTAGCGGAGAAACCAAGCATACGGTTGGAGACATCAGACTTCCTGTTTACATAGAAGGGGTCAATTCCATGCAGAAATTCTGCGTTATTGATTCCCTGCCTTGTTGCAATATTACGGAATTCGAGTTGTTACAAATACTAATTTCGATTGGGCTCATGTCAATGCTTGTGGTAGATCGGGTGGATTGTTGGGCATTTGGGACCCTTTGGCTTTTAAATGTTTAGAGAGGTTCGCTTTTCAGCACCTTCTCATTGTCCGAGGTATTTGGATCAAACAAGACCTGGAATGCTTCATGGTTGCGGTGTATGCTCCCCAAAGTAGTAGAATGAAACGTGACCTTTGGGCTTTTCTTTCGGCTTTTTAAGTTTTCTCACCCGGGGGACTATATAATTTTTGGAGACTTTAACGTTTCTCGTTTTGAGACGGAACGGTTGGGGGTGGCTTTCAACGCAAGAGAGGCTCTCGAATTTAATAATTTTATTGATTCGTGTGAATTGGAAGATGTGAAGATGGGAGGATTTAAGTTTACCCGGGTTACCTCCAATGGTCTTCAACATAGTAAATTAGACCGGTTTTTG
>JBCNJP010006515.1:0-12391 GCA_039602395.1 Deinandra increscens subsp. villosa
AGCATAATACGGGGAGCAGCAAGTAAAGGCTCAAACTCTAATGATACAAAGCTACGATCGGCTCCAGAATCAAATAATACAGATGCATAACGATTATTGATAAGGAACGTACCATTGACCACCTCCTGGTTTGCCTGTGCCTGATAGTATTGACCAACCAAGTTAGCGTCAACGGTAATAAATGATGAAGATTAATAAGGTAAAAGGGATAAATCACTTTCGAACCTGATTTGCATTGATGTTGAAGGCACGAGCAGGGGCACCTCGAGCAGCATTAGCGGCAGGCTGATTAACCATAGCGAGAGCGGGGCATGCATTGCGAAGGTGAGTAGTGGACCCACAATTGTAGCAAGCCCTAACTTGAACCTGAACATTTGGGGCTTGGGCTATCATGGGTGGAGCAGGATACTGGGCCACTGGCTGGGCTCGAATGGGTAGGCGACAAGCATGGGTAAGGTGGCCCAACCGCCCACAGTTAGTACATTGCCAGCAAGGGACATGTGTAGGGTGATGGCGGGTGCACCGAGCACAAAGTGGATGAGTCCCGGTATACGGCTTCTTGGCAGGAGGAGTAGGAATAGCAGGTGCAGTCGGTGCTGCAGGAGTGGCGGTAACAGCAAAGTTTCGGGCCTTACGCTTCTTTTGTTACTTTTACCAGCAGAAGACTCGGTTTTAAATTCTTTCTCGACCGCGGGCTCGGTCTTTTCAGTGCTCAACTCCTTCTTTGAATTCCTCCTTTTTAGAGTACCCGCCTTGACATGATTATCTGTCAAACGAGCAGCGAGGCGAACAACGCTGTCGAGTGTCACAGGATTGCTGGCCCAAATAGAATCCTGAATCTGTTCAGGTAGCCCACCAGCATAAGCCTCAATAGCACGAATCTCAGGCTCAACGATTTCAGGCACCAAGATTTTCAGTTCATAGAAGCGGTCGGTATACTCCTGATTTTCCCCACTGTACTGTTTTAATGCCCGGAATTCATCCTCAAGTTTCTTTAGTTCGCTGCGAGGACAATATTTTTCCCTCATGATTTCTTTGAGCTCGTCCCAAGATAAAGCTAGGGCTTCTTCCGACCCACGAATCCTTTTCTCCCCGTTCCACCAAGTAAGAGCTTTTTCAATCAGGGTGCTGGTGGCACGAGTGACCTTCAGCTCATCAGGACAGTCACTGTTAATGAATGTATTTTCCATTCCTTCAAACCATTGAAGTAAACCAATAGGACCTTCGGTGCCCTTGAATTTAGGGGGATTGCATGAATTGAAGTGCTTGAAGGTACAAGCTGAAACAGCAGCAGTATTGGCAGGGTTGGCATTTAGGCCCTGCTGAATCTGAACCACGATGTTGGGAAGGACCTCGGCCATTTGTTTCGCGATAACCGAGGCCATTTTCCGGCCGCTATCGCCCTGACGGCTCCCTTTGAAATGAATCGACATTCTGAGAAGGAGAGAAACAAGGTTTAGGGATAAGATGATGATGTGATCGATAAACAAATTTAGAGTTCATGTCGTTTTGAACACAAATAGATGTATATACATATGTGTATGTGTGCGTGTTAGTGATTTGTGTCGTGTTACTCGGATCAACATAGTTCCAAAAATCATTTTAAATATAACCGCGCGAAAATCACAAAATCGAGTATTTGAGATAAATCGTATCGGAGTGGTTCTCACCTCTCGATTGGGAGGCTACGACCGTGACTAATCGGTTTCGGGCCTTAATGGCAAAACATGCTTTGGCCTAATAGGTTTCAACACTCTCATCGGGGCGTCCCAGGTGAGCGTCCGGGCCCAACGGTTGATAGGGCTTATATGCAACGCTTTTCTCGACAGAGACCCCAACTACCGGCGTATCCACCCTTCCAGTTACTACATGTTTACCACTAGAACCCTAATTCCGACGAGAATTGAAAATCGAGAATACACATTTTTTCCTAAATGGCACGTAAGGCACCATTTTCTAGGGAAGAGGCTAGGAAGCCTTAGTGATTTGTGTATGTGTGTGTGACCAACGAGATTCGAGACATTGATTGAAAATAGGCACCAATTATGAGCATATAATGGACAATTAATTTTAACTAAGCATGCAAGGCATGAGGTTCTCATGCAGGACGCCTAAGGCAATAGTCTAGGTCAAGCCGTTTCTAATAACCTAGATCCCTATAGCCGTGGCTCTGATACCAATCTGTAACACCCCAACCGACGGCGGAATTTACGTCGGGGCGCTAAGATTGTCCAGATGCTCACAACACTAATTAAAGGTTGAAATATTAAATCATGCCATATTTCAAATCAACCATCAAACATAAATCCATACAACATCCAAATTAAACAAAGTTCGAACATAGCATACGAGTTCTAGTTTTATTTAAGTAGGTCTACTAAAGTCCCATGCGTTCCTAAGTGACGATATCATAATCAAGCATCAACACCTGCAACATGTGAAAAACAAGGTCAACTACAAGAGTTGGTGAGTAATCATAGGTTTTACATTAACATAATACAAAACATGCGTTCTACGAGACTAAGTGCAATCAAGTACAACAACATCATGAAATAGAGCATATATGAGTGTATGATCCAAACCTGACCATAAGGTTTTCAATCACGAGGCGCCACACGCGAGGCAGGCCAAGTGGGCTTGTCAAGCCAATAGATCTATTACCGTTAACCCGGCTTTTTACAGTTAATGTCACACGAGGTCGTTCTAGAGGTCGTTCACAATCATAACACATCGAGCACATAGAGTTATCATGCAAGATTAACACATAATAGTTCATAGAATACGCATGTAGTTTTCAGAGAAAAATCGTTCAAGAGTTTGATCATTGGTACATGTTGCACCCCAAAATAAATAAATAAAAATGGGGCTATGAAACTCACCTGATGGTGAAGCAAAATGAACGAGAAACTGAGATAGCGGCGCGAAATCAAACCCGGAGATCACCTTGACGATCGAACGTGGTAGTGGAACACCGACAAAACAATAATAAATAAATAAGTAATTAATTACACAAAACGAGCGACTCGAAACGACACAAAGGGTATGATCGGATCCGTGACTTGTTGGTGAGTTAAATAATAATGTGAGAATATAAATCTTCAAGTGGTCAAACCGAAATCTAGGTTAAATATTTGGTAAAATAATTATTTATTCGACTAGAAACTTTACGACGTCTCAAACTTGATTATTTTCCATAAAATCAACCGAACCATATTTGGCATTCAAAAATTAATTTTAGATCAATCTATACATATGAAAACACCCACAAAAATTTCAGATCCTAACTCTAACGTTAACCCAACGATTTAGTCAAAATTAATTATTATTTTTTTTATTCTAATAAAAATACTAGTTAATTTAATTAGTTAGTCAACCAAGACTTCATTTTAATCAAACATAACCCTAGATCTAGGTCCAAAGACATCATTCCATGGCAAAATCCTAGATCTATTCATCATCCAACCAAGGTTTAATTAAGATCTAGTCATGATAAATTAAGAAAACACATAAAAGTTGCCATTTTTCATCATGAAACCCTAGATCTATATACATGGTGATGATTTCTTCATGCCAAACCCTAGATCTATCTTTGAGATATCATCCATATCAAGATTAAACAAGGCTAATGTGAAAGAAAACTAGATCTATGAAGATCCAAAGAAGAAGATGAGAAAAAGATGGACTTTTATCATAAAAATCAAGTTTTTATACTCCAAAACTCTAGATCTATTGGTTATGGTATTTATACATGGTAAAATGTGTATAAAAATGTGATCTTTTCCAGCCCAAACTTAGATCTAATGAGATCTTTTAAAGATCTAGTAAGTTTCCAACAAAAGGTGTTATAAAACTCCATAAAAATCAATAAAAATCCATTCTTTTTGTTAAAAATCACTAGATCTAGCTTTGAAATGCAAGATCTAGGTTTAGAAGGGTATAAAAATTGAATCTTGATGATAGAGGATGGAAGATTCAAGAAGATGGAGGTTTGGTTTGATGATTCTAACCTTTTATACAAGAAACCGACACGAATCGAGGCTCGAAATCACCAAACTTGGCTTGAAAATCTTCAAGAAACTTGATATGGGATGAGACCAGCCGTTTTAGGGTTTTATGGTGGCTAAGGATGAGAGTTATGGAGGCTAGAGGGGTTTAGAGGGCTTAAATACTTGAATTTTAGGGTTTTGGCCCATCAGGACCACATGAGGACCGCGAGAGGTGAGCATGGTCAGGTGCGCGGTCCTCATACCCTCCTGACCGTGCTCCCTCTTGACGGTCCACCGTTTTCGCGATAGTTTCTTTGTTTTTAAGCGTTTTCGGGCCTCGTTTTTTTTCAAATTTCCCATTTAACCTTCCCAACATGCTTAAAACATTAAATCCACTCAAAATGAATATAAAATATGTCCCGTAATGATTGACGGTTGATAAGATATCATCAAAAGTGTATTTTTGGTCGGTTTTGTCGTTTTTCTCGTTTTTAAGCAATTCACCAACGTTTTGCGATCCGATCAAGTGTGTGATGACTCATGACATGGTAAATGATAATATGACTCCTAAACATGATAAAATTGATATACGAACTCAAAATGTGATCTCCCGGTTAGAAATCGAAATCGCGCGGGATTTACCGAACTTTCACCGTCTTCGTTCTAGACCTTGAATTCACACCAACCTTCACTTGTATTCACTTGTATGCTTAACTAGTATCACACCCAAGTGTTATACATGTTTGGATTGATCAAATCCCCGGTTAGAACGTAATTAGTGACGTGTCCGCGTAAAATCCAAAATAAGGGCAATTTAACTCAATAAACATAATGATGAACCAAATCACATTAAAAGAGGTATAAAACATCATAGAGAACATAACTCTTCATTAGATTATCGATCACGGGGTTTATTACAGGAAATCGGGTCGAATCTGACAAATCGGAAACCCGAAATGTTACAGTCTCCCCTACTTTTGGAAATTTCGTCCCGAAATTAAGAAACAACACATGAGAAAACAAACTAAGCGAACAGCTGCGGATATTTTGCTTTCATCTGATCCTCACGCTCCCAAGTGAACTCCGGTCCACGCTTGGACTCCCAACGAACCTTAACAATCGGAATGCGGCTACGCTTGAGTTTCTTGACTTCTCGGTCCATGATCTCAACGGGTCTCTCAACAAAATGCAAAGACTCGTCAATCCGGATATCCTCAAGTGGAACTTGAAGATTCTCATCAGCCAAACATTTGCGAAGGTTCGAAACATGGAATGTAGGGTGAACATTTGCCAGCTCAGGAGGAAGATCAAGTACATAGGCCATCTTTCCGACTTTTTCAAGAATCTTGAACGGTCCAACAAAGCGAGGTGCTAGTTTCCCCTTTTTACCAAAACGGAAGACGCCTTTCCAAGGAGATACCTTTATGAGGACAAGGTCGCCCTCTTTAAACTCAAGGGGTCTACGCCGCTTATCAGCATAACTTTTCTGACGACTTCTAGCAGCAAGGAGATGATTACGAATCTGGGAGATTTTATCAGTCGTTTCCTGAATCAACTCAGGACCGGTGATTTGGGATTCACCAACCTCGGACCAACAAATAGGGGAACGACATTTGCGACCATAAAGAGCCTCGAATGGAGCCATTCCGATGCTAGAATGATAACTATTGTTGTAGGAGAACTCGATCAGAGGCAGAAATGAACTCCAACTCCCACCATAATCAATGACACATGCTCGAAGCATATCCTCAAGAGTCTGAATGGTGCGCTCAGATTGACCATCAGTCTGAGGATGGTAAGCAGTGCTGTAATCTAGCTGAGTCCCTAAAGAAGCATGGGGGAACTGCCAGAAATGCGACATAAAACGAGCATCACGATCAGAGATAATACTCAAAGGAGTGCCATGGCGGCACACAATTTCCTTAAGGAAGATTTGACCCAATATCGGGGCTCCATCGGTTTCCATGATCGGGAGGAAATGAGCAGATTTGGTTAAACGATCAACGATAACCCATATAGTATCACACCCCTTAGAAGTTCGCGGAAGTTTTGTAATGAAGTCCATTGCGGTGTTCTCCCACTTCCACACGGGAATCAAAGGCTGCTCAAGTAGACCGGCAGGTCGCTGGTGTTCGGCCTTGACTTTGGAACAAGTAAGGCACTTCGCCACGTAAAGCGCTATGTCTTTCTTCATTCCAGGCCACCAATAGAGCTTTCGTAGATCAAGGTACATCTTATCGGAACCAGGATGAATGGAATAACGAGACTTATGCGCCTCGTTCATGATAATTGCCCGAAGATCGTCTCGATCGGGAATCCAGATACGACCCAAGAAATAGAGAAGACCATCAGACTTGGTCTCAAATTGAAGCTTAGCACCACAAGATAACTCATTATGCAAATTGCCCTCATCAACAGATGCGCGTTGAGCTACCAGGATGCGAGCCTTAAGATTGGTCATATGATGGGAACTCTGAAATAGAACCAACTTGAGATGCTCTTTTCGACTTAAGGCATCGGCCACGACATTCGCCTTCCCGGGATGATAACGAATCTCGCAATCGTAGTCGTTTAAGAGTTCGATCCATCGACGTTGGCGCATGTTGAGATCCCTCTGATCGAAGATATGTTGGAGGCTCTTGTGGTTGGTATAAACCACACACTCGGTACCGTATAGGTAATGCCTCCAAATTTTTAGAGCAAACACGACCGCACCGAGCTCGAGATCATGCGTCGTGTAATTCTTTTCGTGCTTCTTAAGCTGCCTCGATCCGTACGCGATTACTTTACCCCGTTGCATGAGAACACAACCAAGGCCTTCATGGGATGCGTCGCAATATACCACAAAATCATTCGTTCCATCAGGGAGTGTGAGAATAGGAGCCTCACACAACATCTGCTTAAGTGTCTGAAAAGCGCTTTCCTGAGCAGGACCCCACTCGAATGGTTGACTTTTATGAGTCAAGGCAGTAAGAGGCACAGCTATTCGAGAGAAATTAGCGATAAAGCGCCGATAATAGCCCACTAAACCAAGGAACGAGCGGACTTCGGTAGGTGTAGTCAGGGTACACCAACTCTTAACGGCTTCGATCTTGGCAGGATCGACATGAATACCCTTGTCGTTGACGATGTGTCCCAAAAATTGTACCTCCTTAAGCCAAAATTCACATTTGGAGAATTTGGCGTAAAGTTGTTCCTTCTTTAGGAGTTCAAGTACAAGGCGTAGGTGCGTCTCATGCTCGACTTTAGACTTCGAGTAGATCAAAATATCATCAATGAAGACGATAACGAATTTATCGAGATAGGGTTTACAAACACGATTCATGAGGTCCATGAATATAGCAGGAGCGTTTGTCAACCCGAAAGGCATAACAGTAAACTCGTAGTGGCCATAACGAGTGCGGAAGGCGGTTTTGTGAACATCCTCCTCCGCGACTCGAAGCTGATGATAACCGGAACGAAGATCGATCTTTGAAAAACAAGAGGCACCCTAAAGTTGATCGAAGAGGTCATCAATACGGGGTAGGGGATAACGATTCTTGATTGTGAGTTTATTGAGCTCACGATAATCGATGCACATGCGAAGAGAGCCATCCTTTTTCTTAACAAACAGAATAGGCGCTCCCCAAGGAGATGAACTTGGACGAATGAACCCTTTATCTGAAAGCTCTTGGATTTGTTTAGCCAACTCTTGCATTTCCGTGGGTGCGAGGCGATAAGGCGACTTCGCAAAAGGAGTGGCACCCGGGACAAGATCAATACGGAAGTCCACTTGGCGAACGGGAGGAAGACCCGCTATATCATCGGGAAACACCTCAGGAAAGTCTCGCACGACCGGGATGTCTTCAATTCCCAGTTCTTTGTCTCGAACTTCCATAATATGAACCAGGAATGCCGGATAATCCTTGCGTAAGTACTTACGGGCTTTTGTACATGACATTAGCTTAAGCCCACCAGATGGTTTATCGCCATGGATCAACAAAAACTGACCATCCGGACGAGGAATGCGAATGATTTTATCGAAGCAGACGAGTTCGGCACGATTTTGAGACAACCAATCCATACCAATGATGACATCAAAACTCCCGAGAGGCATAGGAATGAGATCGATAGGAAAAATATGACCCTTGAAGTCCAACTTGCAGTCACGAATCACTGAGTCGAGGTCAATAGGTTTACCATCCGCAATTTCAACAGATAATGGAGAGTCAAGCATAATACGGGGAGCAGCAAGTAAAGGCTCAAACTCTAATGATACAAAGCTACGATCGGCTCCAGAATCAAATAATACAGATGCATAATGATTATTGATAAGGAACGTACCATTGACCACCTCCTGGTTTGCCTGTGCCTGATAGTATTGACCAACCAAGTTAGCGTCAACGGTAATAAATGATGAAGATTAATAAGGTAAAAGGGATAAATCACTTTCGAACCTGATTTGCATTGATGTTGAAGGCACGAGTAGGGGCACCTCGAGCAGCATTAGCGGCAGGCTGATTAACCATAGTGAGAGCGGGGCATGCATTGCGAAGGTGAGTAGTGGACCCACAATTGTAGCAAGCCCTAACTTGAACCTGAACATTTGGGGCTTGGGCTATCATGGGTGGAGCAGGATACTGGGCCACTGGCTGGGCTCGAATGGGTAGGCGACAAGCATGGGTAAGGTGGCCCAACCGCCCACAGTTAGTACATTGCCAGCAAGGGACATGTGTAGGGTGATGGCGGGTGCACCGAGCACAAAGTGGATGAGTCCCGGTATACGGCTTCTTGGCAGGAGGAGTAGGAATAGCAGGTGCAGTCGGTGCTGCAGGAGTGGCGGTAACAGCAAAGTTTCGGGCCTTACGCTTCTTTTGTTACTTTTACCAGCAGAAGACTCGGTTTTAAATTCTTTCTCGACCGCGGGCTCGGTCTTTTCAGTGCTCAACTCCTTCTTTGAATTCCTCCTTTTTAGAGTACCCGCCTTGACATGATTATCTGTCAAACGAGCAGCGAGGCGAACAACGCTGTCGAGTGTCACAGGATTGCTGGCCCAAATAGAATCCTGAATCTGTTCAGGTAGCCCACCAGCATAAGCCTCAATAGCACGAATCTCAGGCTCAACGATTTCAGGCACCAAGATTTTCAGTTCATAGAAGCGGTCGGTATACTCCTGATTTTCCCCACTGTACTGTTTTAATGCCCGGAATTCATCCTCAAGTTTCTTTAGTTCGCTGCGAGGACAATATTTTTCCCTCATGATTTCTTTGAGCTCGTCCCAAGATAAAGCTAGGGCTTCTTCCGACCCACGAATCCTTTTCTCCCCGTTCCACCAAGTAAGAGCTTTTTCAATCAGGGTGCTGGTGGCACGAGTGACCTTCAGCTCATCAGGACAGTCACTGTTAATGAATGTATTTTCCATTCCTTCAAACCATTGAAGTAAACCAATAGGACCTTCGGTGCCCTTGAATTTAGGGGGATTGCATGAATTGAAGTGCTTGAAGGTACAAGCTGAAACAGCAGCAGTATTGGCAGGGTTGGCATTTAGGCCCTGCTGAATCTGAACCACGATGTTGGGAAGGACCTCGACCATTTGTTTCACGATAACCGAGGCCATTTTCCGGCCGCTATCGCCCTTACGGCTCCCTTTGAAATGAATCGACATTCTGAGAAGGAGAGAAACAAGGTTTAGGGATAAGATGATGATGTGATCGATAAACAAATTTAGAGTTCATATCGTTTTGAACACAAATAGATGTATATACATATGTGTATGTGTGCGTGTTAGTGATTTGTGTCGTGTTACTCGGATCAACATAGTTCCAAAAATCATTTTAAATATAACCGCGCGAAAATCACAAAATCGAGTATTTGAGATAAATCGTATCGGAGTGGTTCTCACCTCTCGATTGGGAGGCTACGACCGTGACTAATCGGTTTCGGGCCCTAATGGTAAAACATGCTTTGGCCTAATAGGTTTCAACACTCTCATCGGGGCGTCCCAGGTGAGCGTCCGGGCCCAACGGTTGATAGGGCTTATATGCAACGCTTTTCTCGACAGAGACCCCAACTACCGGCGTATCCACCCTTCTAGTTACTACATGTTTACCACTAGAACCCTAATTCCGACGAGAATTGAAAATCGAGAATACACATTTTTTCCTAAATGGCACGTAAGGCACCATTTTCTAGGGAAGAGGCTAGGAAGCCTTAGTGATTTGTGTATGTGTGTGTGACCAACGAGATTCGAGACATTGATTGAAAATAGGCACCAATTATGAGCATATAATGGACAATTAATTTTAACTAAGCATGCAAGGCATGAGGTTCTCATGCAGGACGCCTAAGGCAATAGTGTAGGTCAAGCCGTTTCTAATAACCTAGATCCCTATAGCCGTGGCTCTGATACCAATCTGTAACACCCCAACCGACGGCGGAATTTACGTCGGGGCGCTAAGATTGTCCAGATGCTCACAACACTAATTAAACGTTGAAATATTAAATCATGCCATATTTCAAATCAACCATCAAACATAAATCCATACAACATCCAAATTAAACAAAGTTCAAACATAGCATACGAGTTCTAGTTTTATTTAAGTAGGTCTACTAAAGTCCCATGCGTTCCTAAGTGACGATATCATAATCAAGCATCAACACCTGCAACATGTGAAAAACAAGGTCAACTACAAGAGTTGGTGAGTAATCATAGGTTTTACATTGACATAATACAAAACATGCGTTCTACGAGACTAAGTGCAATCGAGTACAACAACATCATGAAATAGAGCATATATTAGTGTATGATCCAAACCTGACCATAAGGTTTTCAATCACGAGGCGCCACACGCGAGGGTGACTTATTAAAACTTCATGTGACCGGTGGATTAACAGTGTATTAAAAGTTTACCGAATTAATATATAATTAATTATAAAACGCAGCGAAATAAATATATATAAAACTTTATAATCTAAAACTCAAATACCAGTATGCAACCAGATCAGATTACCGAACATGCAAACACAGATAATAAAATAATCTAAACTAACAAGTAGGTTAGATATACCTTGGCGGTGTTGAACAAACGTTCAAGACATCGAGTTTCAACGAACGAGGTGCTAGGTTCAAAACGGAAAGAAAAACGAACCACTCTCGAGCTCCAACGGTTGTCGCATATCGCGATGATTCTCATGGTCTGGTGTCGCGTACTGCCACGGGACTGCGTTTATGACCATGGTCATTACGCATCACGAGAGTGCGTCTTGACTGACGTCGTGTCTTGCTAGACTACGAGATCAATCAGATTTAGATCTGATTGCAACCAGAGACGACGAAAGGCGCCGGGCTCGCGTCGACGGGCGACGAGCATGCGGCTGCAGGCAAGCGACGGTAGTGGCGGTAGGTGACGGCAGCGACGGAGACCCCTGTGATCGCGAGTTCCATGGTGGTGATCGGCGGGTTT
The DNA here is from genome assembly GCA_039602395.1 of Deinandra increscens subsp. villosa. NCBI lineage: Eukaryota > Viridiplantae > Streptophyta > Magnoliopsida > Asterales > Asteraceae > Deinandra > Deinandra increscens. The sequence continues at coordinate 11,429 of JBCNJP010006515.1, forward strand.
TGCGGTGGCGAACCGAGCAGCGGATCAAAGCGTGCGAGGTGGCGATCTCTAGGTTATAAGGTCGTTTACAGGCATTGACTGACGGAACACCCTGACTAGCAACGACCACCAAGATATGGTGACTCGAAGATGGCCACCGGATGAAATCCAGCAGCGGCGATCGACGGAAACGGCGGAAGCCGTTTTTTTCTCTTTGGGGTTTTTGTCGAGAAGCCGAGAGAAGATTTTTCTTCTCTTTTCTTTTATGCCGTCGCATACTTAATCGAATTAGGTGATTAGGGTTTTACCCCTAATCATGTAATATGTATTAGATAAACGGGCCCTCTCGAATTTCAAGTCCAACTTCGTACGTGAGCCCATGAACAATCGTTAATGGAAATTCACTAATGAATAGCTCGACCGTGAATTTAAATAAAACCAATTTTATTTAAATATCGTTCACTCATTATATTAAGCTCGTTAATAATAATAATAATAATAATAATAATAATAATAATAATAATAATAATAATAATAATAATAATAATAATAATAATAATAATAATAATAATAATAATAATAATAATGATGATTATTAATTATTTATAACTAGTATAAATAATATATATAATCAAACGTTTCCGTTTTTTTACTGGTTAACCATTTAAGCGGGTTTAGAATTTGTTACACCCGGTGTAACTCTTACGGGTCGTAACCGGGTCGGGTTCAAGATTTTTTGGGTCAGGACACATAATATCCAACAGTCTCCCATTTGGACTCATCGCGACAAGATCTAAGAAACAGACAAAGGTGCTCTAGCTACACATGACTGTCCCAACCAGTTATGACACTTAAAGTCAACAATCAAGGTATATCTGTTGTAGAGCAACTGATATTAGACTTGTAGTAATTCAAAGTCATTGTATCCCTTCCGTATAAGACATCAATTGAACGATGGACATGGATTCAATTCATTCTTATCTA
>JBCNJP010006516.1:0-37020 GCA_039602395.1 Deinandra increscens subsp. villosa
AGGAGCACTGAACTGCCTTTCAATCCCCTCTTTCTTTGGCTTCGTGCATTCCCTGGCAAAGTGACCATACTCATCACAATTGTAGCACCTCAGCTTTGACTTGTCAAACCCCATTCTGATTTTATCCTGATCCTTCCAGACGTTCCTTCCAGTTTTGGCCATAAATTTCTTGGCTCTGAAAACAGCCATGGCCATTTGCCAAGACACATCTAGCATCTCTACGTCCTCAGGATTGATCTGATTAAGATCACCAGACACCATATCAGAAGGTACAAGATTCCCAGCAACAAGAGCATGATAGCTGTTCATGAACCCCATACCAAGGGCAAAGTTTGGATCATTGACATCACCAGAATTGACACCACTGCTTGAACTTCCTTGAGGCTGTGCCACAAATGCATTACCCATTGAGACTGAGCTTGATCCACTTCCTGAAGCCTTTCCTTCATGCTTACCTTCAACTTCTTCAGATAACAGAGCCTGATTCAATTTCCCTGCCAAACTTAATGAGCTTATGTGGTTTAGCTCTCTCTGCTTATCATCTATCATTTTTGACTTCAGTTTGTTAATCAGTTCATCCAAAGTCACTTCTGTCAGTCTGTTGTTGTCTTTGATGATGGATATGTTGGTGTTCCAGGATTTTGGCAGACTGTTCAGCAACTTCAGGTTCTTGTCTTCAGTATCCGGCTCCACACCATAACTTGACATCTCAGCCATTAATGACACATATCTCTGAACTTGAGACTCAAAAGATTCTCCCTGGATGTGATTGAACAAATTAAACTTTTGCTTCAACATCTGCTTCCTGCTGGCCTTGATATCCGGATTTCCTTCATAAGCAACAATCAAAGCGTTCCACAGTTGCTTTGCTGTTTTGCAGTGCTTGAACCCTTGAGCGATATCTGGAGTCAATGCCATTGTCATGATAGCAAAAGCCCTCTCTGCTTTGTTGCATCTCTCCCAGTCATCATCATCATATTCCTCCTCTTTCTTTTCATTCCCGGCATTTGTTCCTGTTGCATGTGTAGGTACGAATGGTCCATTGAGAACAGCCCTCCATAACCTCAGATCCACACTTTTCAAATGATTTTCGAATCTATACTTCCACTCCAAGAAATTATCCGCTGAAGTTAGTCTCGGCGGACGAGTAATAGATCCGATCTCGAAATCCAGTTTCTGGTACATACTCGGCTCGAAATCCATTTCACTAGCTTGGGTAACTAAACCTAAAGTCCAAAAGTCCAAATAACAACAGATTACGATCCAAAGAAGCGATTACGATCGACAGACACCGATTACGATCGGAAACACTGATTGCGATGACACGTGTCACACGTAAACACACACCGCCTTTGAAACTCGTAAACACCGATTACGATCCTTTGATTACGACTCCGGCAGTCGTAAACACCGAATCCGATCCAAACACAGTCGTAAACTCCCCTTTTACGATTATACACAATCGTAAACACAAGTACTGCCGATAGTACACTCGTAAACACCTTTTCCAAAGTCGTAAACCACCAATCTTCAACCAGAAACAATCGTGAACACCCAAAAACCCAGAAATCTTCGAAGAACAGCAGCACCTCAAGTCGTAAACCTCAAAAACACACTCGAAACCTCAAAATTTCGAACAAAAACCCAGAAATACTCTTGAATCAATATCGTGAGAGCCTCGAATCTAAGATTCTTAGCTCTGATACCAATTGTAGGTCCGGATAAAAACCAAACAACACGATATCTTAGCTAATACGAGTGCGGAAACCTCGCATAAGCTTGAATCAAGAGAAATAGTAGATGAAAAGGCTAGATCTTGAATAAAGATGAAACCTTGAGTGAAAAACGTCTACTAGAAGCACACACATAAACTGATCGTGAACACAAGGATCTTTAAGGAATCGTAAATAGTGTATGAAATGCTTACTTGAAACGGTTACAATGAGGTGGTATTTATACCACCTCAAGTCAAAATCGCAAACCTAGTAAGCCCAATCATAATCGGCCCACATGGCCTAATAATTAACTAGACTAGCCCACTAGATAAATACTAAACAAGCCCAAAACAACTAACTAACAAAAGCCTAATAACAAATGTTCATGCCTCATATGAATATAGCCCAACAGTTATGTACACACATTAGTGGGACTCATTGGTCCCAACTAAACACACCTTTTGGGCCATAATTGGTCGTAAACACAACTTATTAGTTATATACACACTTTATTGGGACTCATTGGTCCCAACTGACGCTCATTGCCCTTAAACACACATTATTGGGCCATCATTGGTCCTAAACACAACTTATTGGTTATATACACACCTTACTAGGACTTATTAGTCCCAACCGACCCTCATTGCCCTACTAAACACACATTATTAGGCCATCATTAGACCAAAACATAACTTATTGGTTATATACACCCCTTAGTGGTAATCATTAGTTCCAACTGAACACACCATATTGGGCCATAGTTGGTCGTAAACACAACTTATTGGTTATATACACACCTTATTAGGACTCATTGGTGCCAACTGACCCTCATTGTCCCTAAACACACTTTATTGTGCCATCATTGGTCCTAAACAGAACGTATTGGTTATATACACACATTACTGGGACTCATTGGTCCCAACTAAACACACCTTATTGGGCCATAATTGGTCGTAAACAAAACTTATTGGTTATATACACACATTAGTGGGACTCATTGGTCCCAACTGACCCTCATTGCCCTTAAACAACTTATTGGTTATATAAGACACACCTTACTAGGACTTATTGGTCCCAACCGATCCTCATTGCCCTACTAAACAAACCTTATTGGGCCATCATTGGTCCTAAACACAACTTATTGGTTATATACACACATTAGTGGGACTCATTGGTCCCAACTAAACACACCTTATTGGGCCATAATTGGTCGTAAACCCAACTTATTGGTTATATACACACTTTATTGGGACTCATTGGGCCCAACTGACCCTCATTGCCCTTAAACACACATTATTGGGCCATCATTGGTCCTAAACACAACTTATTGGTTATATACACACCTTACTAGGACTTATTGGTCCCAACCGACCCTCATTGCCCTACTAAACACACCTTATTGGGCCATCATTAGTCCAAAACATAACATATTGGTTATATACACACCTTAGTGGGACTCATTAGTCCCAACTAAACACACCATATTGGGCCATAATTGGTCCTAAACACAACTTATTGGTTATATACACACCTTATTAGGACTCATTGGTGCCAACTAACCCTCATTGACCCTAAACCCACTTTATTGTGCCATCATTGGTCGTAAACACAACGTATTGGTTATATACACAAATTAGTGGGACTCATTGGTCCCAACTAAACACACCTTTTGGGCCATAATTGGTCGTAAACACAACTTATTAGTTATATACACACTTTATTGGGACTCATTGGTCCCAACTGACGCTCATTGCCCTTAAACACACATTATTGGGCCATCATTGGTCCTAAACACAACTTATTGGTTATATACACACCTTACTAGGACTTATTAGTCCCAACCGACCCTCATTGCCCTACTAAACACACATTATTAGGCCATCATTAGACCAAAACATAACTTATTGGTTATATACACCCCTTAGTGGGACTCATTAGTCCCAACTAAACACACCATATTGGGCCATAATTGGTCGTAAACACAACTTATTGGTTATATAAACACCTTATTAGGACTCATTGGTGCCAACTAACCATCATTGTCCCTAAACCCACTTTATTGTGCCATCATTGGTCCTAAACACAACGTATTGGTTATGTACACACATTAGTGGGACTCATTGGTCCCAACTAAACACACCTTTTGGGCCATAATTGGTCGTAAACACAACTTATTAGTTATATACACACTTTATTGGGACTCATTGGTCCCAACTGACCCTCATTGCCCTTAAACACACATTATTGGGCCATCATTGCTCCTAAACACAACTTATTGGTTATATAGAAAACACCTTACTAGGACTTATTGGTCCCAACCGATCCTCATTGCCCTACTAAACACACCTTATTGGGCCATCATTGGTCCTAAACACAACTTATTGGTTATATACACACCTTAGTGGGACTCATTGGTCCCAACGAAACACACCTTATTGGGCCATAATTGGTCGTAAACACAACTTATTGGTTATATACACACTTTATTGGGACTCATTGGGCCCAACTGACCCTCGTTGCCCTTAAACACACATTATTGGGCCATCATTGGTCCTAAACACAACTTATTGGTTATATACACACCTTACTAGGACTTATTGGTCCCAGCCGACCCTCATTGCCCTACTAAACACACCTTATTGGGCCATCATTAGTCCAAAACATAACTTATTGGTTATATACACACCTTAGTGGGACTCATTAGTCCCAACTAAACACACCATATTGGGCCATAATTGGTCCTAAACACAACTTATTGGTTATATACACAACTTATTAGGACTCATTGGTGCCAACTGACCCTCAATGTCCCTAAACACACTTTATTGTGCCATCATTGGTCCTAAACACAACGTATTAGTTATATACACACATTAGTGGGACTCATTGGGCCCAACTAAACTCACCTTATTTGGCCATAATCAGTCGTAAACACAACTTGTTGTTTATATAAGACACACCTTACTAGGACTTATTGATCGCAACCGATCCTCATTGTCCTACTAAACACACCTTATTGGGCCATCATTGGTCCTAAACACAACTTATTGGTTATATACACACCTTACTAGGACTTATTGGTCCTAACCGACCCTCATTGCCCTACTAAACACACCTTATTGGGCCATCATTGGTCCTAAACATAACTTATTGGTTTTATACACACCTTAGTGGGACTCATTAGTCCCAACTAAACACACCATATTTGGCCATAATTGGTCGTAAACACAACTTATTGGTTATATGAACACCTTATTAGGACTCATTGGTGCCAACTAACCCTCATTGTCCCTAAACCCACTTTATTGTGCCATCATTGGTCCTAAACACAACGTATTGGTTATGTACACACATTAGTGGGACTCATTGGTCCCAACTAAACACACCTTTTGGGCCATAATTGGTCGTAAACACAACTTATTAGTTATATACACACTTTATTGGGACTCATTGGTCCCAACTGACGCTCATTGCCCTTAAACACACATTATTGGGCCATCATTGGTCCTAAACACAACTTATTGGTTATATACACACCTTACTAGGACTTATTAGTCCCAACCGACCCTCATTGCCCTACTAAACACACATTATTAGGCCATCATTAGACCAAAACATAACTTATTGGTTATATACACCCCTTAGTGGTAATCATTAGTTCCAACTGAACACACCATATTGGGCCATATTTGGTCGTAAACACAACTTATTGGTTATATACACACCTTATTAGGACTCATTGGTGCCAACTGACCCTCATTGTCCCTAAACACACTTTATTGTGCCATCATTGGTCCTAAACAGAACGTATTGGTTATATACACACATTACTGGGACTCATTGGTCCCAACTAAACACACCTTATTGGGCCATAATTGGTCGTAAACAAAACTTATTGGTTATATACACACATTAGTGGGACTCATTGGTCCCAACTGACCCTCATTGCCCTTAAACAACTTATTGGTTATATAAGACACACCTTACTAGGACTTATTGGTCCCAACCGATCCTCATTGCCCTACTAAACAAACCTTATTGGGCCATCATTGGTCCTAAACACAACTTATTGGTTATATACACACATTAGTGGGACTCATTGGTCCCAACTAAACACACCTTATTGGGCCATAATTGGTCGTAAACCCAACTTATTGGTTATATACACACTTTATTGGGACTCATTGGGCCCAACTGACCCTCATTGCCCTTAAACACACATTATTGGGCCATCATTGGTCCTAAACACAACTTATTGGTTATATACACACCTTACTAGGACTTATTGGTCCCAACCGACCCTCATTGCCCTACTAAACACACCTTATTGGGCCATCATTAGTCCAAAACATAACATATTGGTTATATACACACCTTAGTGGGACTCATTAGTCCCAACTAAACACACCATATTGGGCCATAATTGGTCCTAAACACAACTTATTGGTTATATACACACCTTATTAGGACTCATTGGTGCCAACTAACCCTCATTGACCCTAAACCCACTTTATTGTGCCATCATTGGTCGTAAACACAACGTATTGGTTATATACTCAAATTAGTGGGACTCATTGGTCCCAACTAAACACACCTTTTGGGCCATAATTGGTCGTAAACACAACTTATTAGTTATATACACACTTTATTGGGACTCATTGGTCCCAACTGACGCTCATTGCCCTTAAACACACATTATTGGGCCATCATTGGTCCTAAACACAACTTATTGGTTATATACACACCTTACTAGGACTTATTAGTCCCAACCGACCCTCATTGCCCTACTAAACACACATTATTAGGCCATCATTAGACCAAAACATAACTTATTGGTTATATACACCCCTTAGTGGTAATCATTAGTTCCAACTGAACACACCATATTGGGCCATAGTTGGTCGTAAACACAACTTATTGGTTATATACACACCTTATTAGGACTCATTGGTGCCAACTGACCCTCATTGTCCCTAAACACACTTTATTGTGCCATCATTGGTCCTAAACAGAACGTATTGGTTATATACACACATTACTGGGACTCATTGGTCCCAACTAAACACACCTTATTGGGCCATAATTGGTCGTAAACAAAACTTATTGGTTATATACACACCTTATTGGGACTCATTGGTCCCAACTGACCCTCATTGCCCTTAAACACACATTATTGGGCCATCATTGGTCCTAAACACAACTTGTTGGTTATATAAGACACACCTTACTAGGACTTATTGGTCGCAACCGATCCTCATTGTCCTACTAAACACACCTTATTGGGCCATCATTGGTCCTAAACACAACTTATTGGTTATACAAACACCTTAGTGGGACTCATTAGTCCCAACTAAACACACATTATTGGGCCATCATTGGTCCTAAATACAACTTATTGGTTATATACACACCTTAGTAGGACTTATTGGTCCTAACCGACCCTCATTGCCCTACTAAACACACCTTATTGGGCCATCATTGGTCCTAAACATAACTTATTGGTTTTATACACACCTTAGTGGGACTCATTAGTCCCAACTAAACACACCATATTGGGCCATAATTGGTCGTAAACACAACTTATTGGTTATATAAACACCTTATTAGGACTCATTGGTGCCAACTAACCCTCATTGTCCCTAAACCCACTTTATTGTGCCATCATTGGTCCTAAACACAACGTATTGGTTATGTACACACATTAGTGGGACTCATTGGTCCCAACTAAACACACCTTTTGGGCCATAATTGGTCGTAAACACAACTTATTAGTTATATACACACTTTATTGGGACTCATTGGTCCCAACTGACCCTCATTGCCCTTAAACACACATTATTGGGCCATCATTGCTCCTAAACACAACTTATTGGTTATATAGAAAACACCTTACTAGGACTTATTGGTCCCAACCGATCCTCATTGCCCTACTAAACACACCTTATTGGGCCATCATTGGTCCTAAACACAACTTATTGGTTATATACACACCTTAGTGGGACTCATTGGTCCCAACGAAACACACCTTATTGGGCCATAATTGGTCGTAAACACAACTTATTGGTTATATACACACTTTATTGGGACTCATTGGGCCCAACTGACCCTCGTTGCCCTTAAACACACATTATTGGGCCATCATTGGTCCTAAACACAACTTATTGGTTATATACACACCTTACTAGGACTTATTGGTCCCAGCCGACCCTCATGCCCTACTAAACACACCTTATTGGGCCATCATTAGTCCAAAACATAACTTATTGGTTATATACACACCTTAGTGGGACTCATTAGTCCCAACTAAACACACCATATTGGGCCATAATTGGTCCTAAACACAACTTATTGGTTATATACACAACTTATTAGGACTCATTGGTGCCAACTGACCCTCAATGTCCCTAAACACACTTTATTGTGCCATCATTGGTCCTAAACACAACGTATTAGTTATATACACACATTAGTGGGACTCATTGGGCCCAACTAAACTCACCTTATTTGGCCATAATTAGTCGTAAACACAACTTGTTGTTTATATAAGACACACCTTACTAGGACTTATTGATCGCAACCGATCCTCATTGTCCTACTAAACACACCTTATTGGGCCATCATTGGTCCTAAACACAACTTATTGGTTATATACACACCTTACTAGGACTTATTGGTCCTAACCGACCCTCATTGCCCTACTAAACACACCTTATTGGGCCATCATTGGTCCTAAACATAACTTATTGGTTTTATACACACCTTAGTGGGACTCATTAGTCCCAACTAAACACACCATATTTGGCCATAATTGGTCGTAAACACAACTTATTGGTTATATGAACACCTTATTAGGACTCATTGGTGCCAACTAACCCTCATTGTCCCTAAACCCACTTTATTGTGCCATCATTGGTCCTAAACACAACGTATTGGTTATGTACACACATTAGTGGGACTCATTGGTCCCAACTAAACACACCTTTTGGGCCATAATTGGTCGTAAACACAACTTATTAGTTATTTACACACTTTATTGGGACTCATTGGTCCCAACTGACCCTCATTGCCCTTAAACACACATTATTGGGCCATCATTGCTCCTAAACACAACTTATTGGTTATATAAGACACACCTTACAAGGACTTATTGGTCCCAACCGATCCTCATTGCCCTACTAAACACACCTTATTGGGCCATCATTGGTCCTAAACACAACTTATTGGTTATATACACACCTTAGTGGGACTCATTGGTCCCAACTAAACACACCTTATTGGGCCATAATTGGTCGTAAACACAACTTATTGGTTATATACACACTTTATTGGGACTCATTGGGCCCAACTGACCCTCGTTGCCCTTAAACACACATTATCGGGCCATCATTGGTCCTAAACACAACTTATTGGTTATATACACACCTTACTAGGACTTATTGGTCCCAGCCGACCCTCATTGCCCTACTAAACACACCTTATTGGGCCATCATTAGTCCAAAACATAACTTATTGGTTATATACACACCTTAGTGGGACTCATTAGTCCCAACTAAACACACCATATTGGGCCATAATTGGTCCTAAACACAACTTATTGGTTATATACACACCTTATTAGGACTCATTGGTGCCAACTGACCCTCAATGTCCCTAAACACACTTTATTGTGCCATCATTGGTCCTAAACACAACGTATTAGTTATATACACACATTAGTGGGACTCATTGGGCCCAACTAAACTCACCTTATTGGGCCATAATTGGTCGTAAACACAACTTGTTGTTTATATAAAACACACCTTACTAGGACTTATTGATCGCAACCGATCCTCATTGTCCTACTAAACACACCTTATTGGGCCATCATTGGTCCTAAACACAACTTATTGGTTATATACACACCTTACTAGGACTTATTGGTCCTAACCGACCCTCATTGCCCTACTAAACACACCTTATTGGGCCATCATTGGTCCTAAACATAACTTATTGGTTTTATACACAACTTAGTGGGACTCATTAGTCCCAACTAAACACACCATATTTGGCCATAATTGGTCGTAAACACAACTTATTGGTTATATGAACACCTTATTAGGACTCATTGGTGCCAACTAACCCTCATTGTCCCTAAACCCACTTTATTGTGCCATCATTGGTCCTAAACACAACGTATTGGTTATGTACACACATTAGTGGGATTCATTGGTCCCAACTAAACACACCTTTTGGGCCATAATTGGTCGTAAACACACCTTATTAATTATATACACACTTTATTGGGACTCATTGGTCCCAACTAAACACACCATATTGGGCCATAATTGGTCGTAAACACAACTAATTGGTTGTATAAACACCTTATTAGGCCATAATTGGTCGTAAACAAAACTTATTGGTTATATACACACCTTATTGGGACTCATTGGTCCCAACTGACCCTCATTGCCCTTAAACACATATTATTGGGCCATCATTGGTCGTAAACACAACTTGTTGGTTATATAAGACACACCTTACTAGGACTTATTGGTCCCAACCGATCCTCATTGTCCTACTAAACACACCTTATTGGGCCATCATTGGTCCTAAACACAACTTATTGGTTATATACACACCTTAGTGGGACTCATTAGTCCCAAGTAAACACACATTATTGGGCCATCATTGGTCCTAATCATAACTTATGGTTATATACACACCTTACAAGGACTTATTGGTCCTAACCGACCCTCATTACCCTACTAAACACACCTTATTGGGCCATCATTGGTCCTAAACATAACTTATTGGTTTTATACACACCTTAGTGGGACTCATTAGTCCCAACTAAACACACCATATTAGGCCATAATTGGTTGTAAACACAACTAATTGGTTGTATAAACACCTTATTAGGACTCATTGGTGCCAACTAACCCTCATTGTCCCTAAACCCACTTTATTGGTGCCAACTAACCCTCATTGTCCCTAAACCCACTTTATTGTGCCATCATTGGTCCTAAACACAATGTATTGGTTATATAAGACACACCTTACTAGGACTTATTGGTCCCAACCGATCCTCATTGCCCTACTAAACACACCTTATTGGGCCATCATTGGTCCTAAACACAACTTATTGGTTATATACACACCTTAGTGGGACTCATTGGTCCCAACTAAACACACCTTATTGGGCCATAATTGGTCGTAAACACAACTTATTGGTTATATACACACTTTATTGGGACTCATTGGTCCCAACTGACCCTCGTTGCCCTTAAACACACATTATCGGGCCATCATTGGTCCTAAACACAACTTATTGGTTATATACACACCTTACTAGGACTTATTGGTCCCAGCCGACCCTCATTGCCCTACTAAACACACCTTATTGGGCCATCATTAGTCCAAAACATAACTTATTGGTTATATACACACCTTAGTGGGACTCATTAGTCCCAACTAAACACACCATATTGGGCCATAATTGGTCCTAAACACAACTTATTGGTTATATACACACCTTATTAGGACTCATTGGTGCCAACTGACCCTCAATGTCCCTAAACACACTTTATTGTGCCATCATTGGTCCTAAACACAACGTATTAGTTATATACACACATTAGTGGGACTCATTGGGCCCAACTAAACTCACCTTATTGGGCCATAATTGGTCGTAAACACAACTTGTTGTTTATATAAGACACACCTTACTAGGACTTATTGATCGCAACCGATCCTCATTGTCCTACTAAACACACCTTATTGGGCCATCATTGGTCCTAAACACAACTTATTGGTTATATACACACCTTACTAGGACTTATTGGTCCTAACCGACCCTCATTGCCCTACTAAACACACCTTATTGGGCCATCATTGGTCCTAAACATAACTTATTGGTTTTATACACAACTTAGTGGGACTCATTAGTCCCAACTAAACACACCATATTTGGCCATAATTGGTCGTAAACACAACTTATTGGTTATATGAACACCTTATTAGGACTCATTGGTGCCAACTAACCCTCATTGTCCCTAAACCCACTTTATTGTGCCATCATTGGTCCTAAACATAACGTATTGGTTATGTACACACATTAGTGGGATTCATTGGTCCCAACTAAACACACCTTTTGGGCCATAATTGGTCGTAAACACACCTTATTAATTATATACACACTTTATTGGGACTCATTGGTCCCAACTAAACACACCATATTGGGCCATAATTGGTCGTAAACACAACTAATTGGTTGTATAAACACCTTATTAGGCCATAATTGGTCGTAAACAAAACTTATTGGTTATATACACACCTTATTGGGACTCATTGGTCCCAACTGACCCTCATTGCCCTTAAACACATATTATTGGGCCATCATTGGTCCTAAACACAACTTGTTGGTTATATAAGACACACCTTACTAGGACTTATTGGTCCCAACCGATCCTCATTGTCCTACTAAACACACCTTATTGGGCCATCATTGGTCCTAAACACAACTTATTGGTTATATACACACCTTAGTGGGACTCATTAGTCCCAACTAAACACACATTATTGGGCCATCATTGGTCCTAATCATAACTTATGGTTATATACACACCTTACAAGGACTTATTGGTCCTAACCGACCCTCATTACCCTACTAAACACACCTTATTGGGCCATCATTGGTCCTAAACATAACTTATTGGTTTTATACACACCTTAGTGGGACTCATTAGTCCCAACTAAACACACCATATTGGGCCATAATTGGTCGTAAACACAACTAATTGGTTGTATAAACACCTTATTAGGACTCATTGGTGCCAACTAACCCTCATTGTCCCTAAACCCACTTTATTGGTGCCAACTAACCCTCATTGTCCCTAAACCCACTTTATTGTGCCATCATTGGTCCTAAACACAATGTATTGGTTATATAAGACACACCTTACTAGGACTTATTGGTCCCAACCGATCCTCATTGCCCTACTAAACACACCTTATTGGGCCATCATTGGTCCTAAACACAACTTATTGGTTATATACACACCTTAGTGGGACTCATTGGTCCCAACTAAACACACCTTATTGGGCCATAATTGGTCGTAAACACAACTTATTGGTTATATACACACTTTATTGGGACTCATTGGTCCCAACTGACCCTCGTTGCCCTTAAACACACATTATCGGGCCATCATTGGTCCTAAACACAACTTATTGGTTATATACACACCTTACTAGGACTTATTGGTCCCAACCGATCCTCATTGCCCTACTAAACACACCTTATTGGGCCATCATTGGTCCTAAACACAACTTATTGGTTATATACACACCTTAGTGGGACTCATTGGTACCAACTAAACACACCTTATTGGGCCATAATTGGTCGTAAACACAACTTATTGGTTATATACACACTTTATTGGGACTCATTGGGCCCAACTGACCCTCGTTGCCCTTAAACACACATTATTGGGCCATCATTGGTCCTAAACACAACTTATTTGTTATATACACACCTTACTAGGACTTATTGGTCCCAGCCGACCCTCATTGCCCTACTAAACACACCTTATTGGGCCATCATTAGTCCAAAACATAACTTATTGGTTATATACACACCTTAGTGGGACTCATTAGTCCCAACTAAACACACCATATTGGGCCATAATTGGTCCTAAACACAACTTATTGGTTATATACACACCTTATTAGGACTCATTGGTGCCAACTGACCCTCATTGTCCCTAAACACACTTTATTGTGCCATCATTGGTCCTAAACACAACGTATTGGTTATATACACACATTAGTGGGACTCATTGGTCCCAACTAAACACACCTTATTGGGCCATAATTGATCGTAAACAAAACTTATTGGTTATATACACACCTTATTGGGACTCATTGGTCCCAACTGACCCTCATTGCCCTTAAACACATATTATTGGGCCATTATTGGTCCTAAACACAACTTGTTGGTTATATAAGACACACCTTACTAGGACTTATTGGTCCCAACCGATCCTCATTGTCCTACTAAACACACCTTATTGGGCCATCATTGGTCCTAAACACAACTTATTGGTTATATACACACCTTAGTGGGACTCATTAGTCCCAACTAAACACGCATTATTGGGCCATCATTGGTCCTAATCACAACTTATTCGTTATATACACACCTTACTAGGACTTATTGGTCCTAACCGACCCTCATTGCCCTACTAAACACACCTTATTGGGCCATCATTGGTCCTAAACATAACTTATTGGTTTTATACACACCTTAGTGGGACTTATTATTCCCAACTAAACACACCATATTGGGCCATAATTGGTCGTAAACACAACTAATTGGTTATATAAACACCTTATTAGGACTCATTGGTGCCAACTAACCCTCATTGTCCCTAAACCCACTTTATTTGTGCCAACTAACCCTCATTATCCCTAAACCCACTTTATTGTGCCATCATTGGTCCTAAACACAACTTATTGGTTATATACACACCTTAGTGGGACTCATTGGTCCCAACTAAACACACCTTATTGGGCCATAATTGGTCGTAAACACAACTTATTGGTTATATACACACTTTATTGGGAATCATTGGGCCCAACTGACCCTCATTGCCCTTAATCACACATTATTGGGCCATCATTGGTCCTAAACACAACTTATTGGTTATATACACACCTTACTATGACTTATTGGTCCCAGCCGACCCTCATTGCCCTACTAAACACACCTTATTGCGCCATCATTAGTCCTAAACACAACTTATTGGTTATATACACACCTTAGTGGGACTCATTAGTCCTAACTAAACACACCTTATTGGGCCATACTTGGTCGTAAACACAACTTATTGGTTATATACACACATTATTGGGACTCATTGGTCCCAACTAACCCTCATTGACCCTAAGCGACCTTATTGGGCCATCATTTGTCCTAAACAAAGCATATTGGTTATATACACACCTTAGTGGGACTCATTGGTCCCAAATAAAGACACCTTATTGGGCCATAATTGGACGTAAATACAACTTATTGGTTATATACACACCTTATTAGGACTCATTGGTCCCAACTAAACACACCTTATTGGGCCATAATTAGTCGTAAACATAACTTATTGGTTATATACACACCTTATTGGGAATAACTGGTCCCAACTTACCCTCATTATCCCTAAACACACTTAATTGTGCCATCATTGGTCCTAAACACAACATATTGGTTATATACACACATTAGTGGGACTCATTGGTCCCAACTAAACACACCTTATTGGGCCATAATTGGTCGTAAACACAACTTATTGGTTATATACACACTTTATTGGGACTCATTGGTCCCAACTGACCCTCATTGCCCTTAAACACACATTATTGGGCCATCATTGGTCCTAAACACAACTTATTGGTTATATAAGACACACCTTACTAGGACTTATTAGTCCCAACCGACCCTCATTGCCCTACTAAACACACCTTATTGGGCCATAATTGGTCCTAAATACAACTTATTGGTTATATACACACCTTAGTGGGACTCATTAGTCCCAACTAAAGACACGTTATTGGGCCATCATTTGTCCTAAACACAACTTACTGGTTATATACACACCTTACTAGGACTTATTGGTCCTAACCGACCCTCATTGCCCTACTAAACACACCTTATTGGGCCATCATTGGTCCTAAACATAACTTATTGGTTTTATACTCACCTTAGTGGGACTCATTAGTCCCAACTAAACACACCATATTGGGCCATAATTGGTCGTAAACACAACTAATTGGTTATATAAACACCTTATTAGGACTCATTGGTGCCAACTAACCCTCATTGTCCCTAAACACACTTTATTTGTGCCAACTAACCCTCATTGTCCCTAAACCCACTTTATTTGTGCCAACTAACCCTCATTGTCCCTAAACCCACTTTATTGTGTCATCGTTGGTCATAAACACAGCTTATTGGTTATATACACACCTTAGTGGGACTCATTGGTCCCAACTAAACACACCTTATTGGGCCATAATTGGTCGTAAACACAACTTATTGGTTATATACACACTTTATTGGGACTCATTGGGCCCAACTGACCCTCATTGCCCTTAATCACACATTATTGGGCCATCATTGGTCCTAAACACAACTTATTGGTTATATAAGACACACCTTACTAGGATTTATTGGACCCCAACTGATCCTCACTGCCCTACTAAACACACCTTATTGGGCCATCATTGGTCCTAAACACAACTTATTGGTTATATACAAACCTTAGTGGGACTCATTAGTCCCAACTAAACACACATTATTGGGCCATCATTGGTCCTAAACACAACTTATTGGTTATATACACACCTTACCAGGACTTATTGGTCCTAACCGACCCTCATTGGCCTACTAAACACACCTTATTGGGCCATCATTGGTCCTAAACATAACTTATTGGTTATATACACACCTTAGTGGGACTCGTTAGTCCCAGCTAAACACACCATATTAGGCCATAATTGGTCGTAAACACAACATATTGGTTATATACACACCTTATTAGGACTCATTGGTGCCAACTGACCGTCATTGCCCTAAACACCCTTTATTGTGCCATCATTGGTCATAAACACAACGTATTGGTTATATACACACATTTGTGGGACTCATTGGTCTCAACTAAACACACCTTATTGGGCCATAATTGGTCGTAAACACAACTTATTGGTTATATACACACTTTATTGGGACTCATTGGGCCCACTTGACCCTTATTGCCCTTAAACACACATTATTGGGCCATCATTGGTCGTAAACACAACTTATTGGTTATATACACACCATAGTGGGAATCATTGGTCCCAACTAAAAACCCTTTATTGGGCCATAATTGGTCGTAAACACAACTTATTGGTTATATACACACTTTATTGGGACTCATTGGTCCCAACTGACCCTCATTGCCCTTAAACACACATTATTGGGCCATCATTGGTCCGGAACACAACTTATTGGTTATATAAGACACACCTTACTAGGACTTATTGGTCCCAACCGACCCTCATTGCCCTACTAAACACACCTTATTGGGCCATCATTGGTCCTAAATACAACTTATTGGTTATATACACACCTTATTGGGACTCATTAGTCCCAACTAAACACACATTATTGGGCCATCATTTGTCCTAAACACAACTTACTGGTTATATACACACCTTACTAGGACTTATTGGTCCTAACCGACCCTCATTGCCCTACTAAACACACCTTATTGGGCCATCATTGGTCCTAAACATAACTTATTAGTTTTATACACACCTTAGTGGGACTCATTAGTCCCAACTAAACACACCATATTGGGCCATAAATGTTCGTAAACACAACTAATTGGTTATATAAACACCTTATTAGGACTCATTGGTGCCAACTAACCCTCATTGTCCCTAAACCCACTTTATTTATGCCAACTAACCCTCATTGTCCCTAAACCCACTTTCTTGTGCCATAATTGGTCATAAACACAACTTAATGGTTATATACACACCTTAGTGGGACTCATTGGTCCCAACTAAACACACCTTATTGGGCCATAATTGGTCGTAAACACAACTTATTGGTTATATACACACTTGATTGGGACTCATTGGGCCCAACTGACCCTCATTGCCCTTAATCACACATTATTGGGCCATCATTGGTCCTAAACACAACTTATTGGTTATATAAGACACACCTTACTAGGATTTATTGGTCCCCAACTGATCCTCACTGCCCCACTAAACACACCTTATTGGGCCATCATTGGTCCTAAACACAACTTATTGGTTATATACAAACCTTAGTGGGACTCATTAGTCCCAACTAAACACACATTATTGGGCCATCATTGGTCCTAAACACAACTTATTGGTTATATACACACCTTACCAGGACTTATTGGTCCTAACCGACCCTCATTGGCCTACTAAACACACCTTATTGGGCCATCATTGGTCCTAAACATAACTTATTGGTTATATACACACCTTAGTGGGACTCGTTAGTCCCAGCTAAACACACCATATTAGGCCATAATTGGTCGTAAACACAACATATTGGTTATATACACACCTTATTAGGACTCATTGGTGCCAACTGACCGTCATTGCCCTAAACACCCTTTATTGTGCCATCATTGGTCATAAACACAACATATTGGTTATATACACACATTAGTGGGACTCATTGGTCTCAACTAAACACACCTTATTGGGCCATAATTGGTCGTAAACACAACTTATTGGTTATATACACACTTTATTGGGACTCATTGGGCCCACTTGACCCTTATTGCCCTTAAACACACATTATTGGGCCATCATTGGTCGTAAACACAACTTATTGGTTATATACACACCTTAGTGGGAATCATTGGTCCCAACTAAACACCCTTTATTGGGCCATAATTGGTCGTAAACACAACTAATTGGTTATATACACACTTTATTGGGACTCATTGGTCCCAACTGACCCTCATTGCCCTTAAACACACATTATTGGGCCATCATTGGTCCGAAACACAACTTATTGGTTATATAAGACACACCTTACTAGGACTTATTGGTCCCAACCGACCCTCATTGCCCTACTAAACACACCTTATTGGGCCATCATTGGTCCTAAATACAACTTATTGGTTATATACACACCTTATTGGGACTCATTAGTCCCAACTAAACACACATTATTGGGCCATCATTTGTCCTAAACACAACTTACTGGTTATATACACACCTTACTAGGACTTATTGGTCCTAACCGACCCTCATTGCCCTACTAAACACACCTTATTGGGCCATCATTGGTCCTAAACATAACTTATTAGTTTTATACACACCTTAGTGGGACTCATTAGTCCCAACTAAACACACCATATTGGGCCATAAATGTTCGTAAACACAACTAATTGGTTATATAAACACCTTATTAGGACTCATTGGTGCCAACTAACCCTCATTGTCCCTAAACCCACTTTATTTGTGCCAACTAACCCTCATTGTCCCTAAACCCACTTTCTTGTGCCATAATTGGTCATAAACACAACTTAATGGTTATATACACACCTTAGTGGGACTCATTGGTCCCAACTAAACACACCTTATTGGGCCATAATTGGTCGTAAACACAACTTATTGGTTATATACACACTTGATTGGGACTCATTGGGCCCAACTGACCCTCATTGCCCTTAATCACACATTATTGGGCCATCATTGGTCCTAAACACAACTTATTGGTTATATAAGACACACCTTACTAGGATTTATTGGTCCCCAACTGATCCTCACTGCCCTACTAAACACACCTTATTGGGCCATCATTGGTCCTAAACACAACTTATTGGTAATATACAAACCTTAGTGGGACTCATTAGTCCCAACTAAACACACATTATTGGGCCATCATTGGTCCTAAACACAACTTATTGGTTATATACACACCTTACCAGGACTTATTGGTCCTAACCGACCCTCATTGGCCTACTAAACACACCTTATTGGGCCATCATTGGTCCTAAACATAACTTATTGGTTATATACACACCTTAGTGGGACTCATTAGTCCCAGCTAAACACACCATATTAGGCCATAATTGGTCGTAAACACAACATATTGGTTATATACACACCTTATTAGGACTCATTGGTGCCAATTGACCCTCATTGCCCTAAACACCCTTTATTGTGCCATCATTGGTCATAAACACAACGTATTGGTTATATACACACATTAGTGGGACTCACTGGTCCCAACTAAACACACCTTATTGGGCCATAATTGGTCGTAAACACAACTTATTGGTTATATACACACTTTATTGGGACTCATTGGGCCCACTTGACCCCTATTGCCCATAAACACACATTATTGGGCCATCATTGGTCGTAAACACAACTTATTGGTTATATACACACCTTAGTGGGACTCATTGGTCCCAACTAAACACCCTTTATTGGGCCATAATTGGTCGTAAACACAACTTATTGGTTATATACACACTTTATTGGGACTCATTGGGCCCAACTGACCCTCATTGCCCTTCAACACACATTATTGGGCCATCATTGGTCCTAAACACAACTTATTGGTTATATACACACCTTACTAGGACTTATTGGTCCCAGCCGACCCTCATTGCCCTACTAAACACACCTTATTGGGCCATCATTAGTCCTAAACACAACTTATTGGTTATATACACACCTTAGTGGGACTCATTAGTCCCAACTAAACACACGTTATTGGGCCATAATTGGTCGTAAACACAACTTATTGGTTATATACACACATTATTGGGACTCATTGGTCCCAACTAACCCTCATTGCCCTACTAAACACACCTTATTGGGCCATCATTGGTCCTAAACATAACTTATTAGTTTTATACACACCTTAGTGGGACTCATTAGTCCCAACTAAACACACCATATTGGGCCATAAATGTTCGTAAACACAACTAATTGGTTATATAAACACCTTATTAGGACTCATTGGTGCCAACTAACCCTCATTGTCCCTAAACCCACTTTATTTGTGCCAACTAACCCTCATTGTCCCTAAACCCACTTTATTTGTGCCAACTAACCCTCATTGTCCCTAAACACACCTTATTGGGCCATAATTGGTCGTAAACACAACTTATTGGTTATATACACACTTGATTGGGACTCATTGGGCCCAACTGACCCTCATTGCCCTTAATCACACATTATTGGGCCATCATTGGTCCTAAACACAACTTATTGGTTATATAAGACACACCTTACTAGGATTTATTGGTCCCCAACTGATCCTCACTGCCCTACTAAACACACCTTATTGGGCCATCATTGGTCCTAAACACAACTTATTGGTTATATACAAACCTTAGTGGGACTCATTAGTCCCAACTAAACACACATTATTGGGCCATCATTGGTCCTAAACACAACTTATTGGTTATATACACACCTTACCAGGACTTATTGGTCCTAACCGACCCTCATTGGCCTACTAAACACACCATATTGGGCCATCATTGGTCCTAAACATAACTTATTGGTTATATACACACCTTAGTGGGACTCATTAGTCCCAGCTAAACACACCATATTAGGCCATAATTGGTCGTAAACACAACATATTGGTTATATACACACCTTATTAGGACTCATTGGTGCCAAGTGACCCTCATTGCCCTAAACACCCTTTATTGTGCCATCATTGGTCATAAACACAACGTATTGGTTATATACACACATTAGTGGGACTCATTGGTCTCAACTAAACACACCTTATTGGGCCATAATTGGTCGTAAACACAACTTATTGGTTATATACACACTTTATTGGGACTCATTGGGCCCACTTGACCCTTATTGCCCTTAAACACACATTATTGGGCCATCATTGGTCGTAAACACAACTTATTGGTTATATACACACCTTAGTGGGAATCATTGGTCCCAACTAAACACCCTTTATTGGGCCATAATTGGTCGTAAACACAACTTATTGGTTATATACACACTTTATTGGGACTCATTGGTCCCAACTGACCCTCATTGCCCTTAAACACACATTATTGGGCCATCATTGGTCCGAAACACAACTTATTGGTTATATAAGACACACCTTACTAGGACTTATTGGTCCCAACCGACCCTCATTGTCCTACTAAACACACCTTATTGGGCCATAATTGGTCCTAAATACAACTTATTGGTTATATACACACCTTATTGGGACTCATTAGTCCCAACTAAACACACATTATTGGGCCATCATTTGTCCTAAACACAACTTACTGGTTATATACACACCTTACTAGGACTTATTGGTCCTAACCGACCCTCATTGCCCTACTAAACACACCTTATTGGGCCATCATTGGTCCTAAACATAACTTATTAGTTTTATACACACCTTAGTGGGACTCATTAGTCCCAACTAAACACACCATATTGGGCCATAAATGGTCGTAAACACAACTAATTAGTTATATAAACACCTTATTAGGACTCATTGGTGCCAACTAACCCTCATTGTCCCTAAACCCACTTTATTTGTGCCAACTAACCCTCATTGTCCCTAAACCCACTTTATTGTGCCATCATTGGTCATAAACACAGCTTATTGGTTATATACACACCTTAATGGGACTCATTGGTCCCAACTAAACACACCTTATTGGGCCATAATTGGTCGTAAACACAACTTATTGGTTATATACACACTTTATTGGGACTCATTGGGCCCAACTGACCCTCATTGCCCTTAATCACACATTATTGGGCCATCATTGGTCCTAAACACAACTTATTGGTTATATAAGATACACCTTACTAGGATTTATTGGTCCCCAACTGATCCTTACTGCCCTACTAAACACACCTTATTGGGCCATCATTGGTCCTAAACACAACTTATTGGTTATATACAAACCTTAGTGGGACTCATTAGTCCCAACTAAACACACATTATTGGGCCATCATTGGTCCTAAACACAACTTATTGGTTATATACACACCTTACCAGGACTTATTGGTCCTAACCGACCCTCATTGGCCTACTAAACACACCTTATTGGGCCATCATTGGTCCTAAACATAACTTATTGGTTATATACACACCTTAGTGGGACTCATTAGTCCCAGCTAAACACACCATATTAGGCCATAATTGGTCGTAAACACAACATATTGGTTATATACACACCTTATTAGGACTCATTGGTGCCAACTGACCCTCATTGCCCTAAACACCCTTTATTGTGCCATCATTGGTCATAAACACAACGTATTGGTTATATACACACATTAGTGGGACTCATTGGTCCCAACTAAACACACCTTATTGGGCCATAATTGGTCGTAAACACAACTTATTGGTTATATACACACTTTATTGGGACTCATTGGGCCCAACTGACCCTCATTGCCCTTAATCACACATTATTGGGCCATCATTGGTCCTAAACACAACTTATTGTTTATATAAGACACACCTTACTAGGATTTATTGGTCCCCAACTGATCCTCACTGCCCTACTAAACACACCTTATTGGGCCATCATTGGTCCTAAACACAACTTATTGGTTATATACAAACCTTAGTGGGACTCATTAGTCCCAACTAAACACACATTATTGGGCCATCATTGGTCCTAAACACAACTTATTGGTTATATACACACCTTACCAGGACTTATTGGTCCTAACCGACCCTCATTGGCCTACTAAACACACCTTATTGGGCCATCATTGGTCCTAAACATAACTTATTGGTTATATACACACCTTAGTGGGACTCATTAGTCCCAGTTAAACACACCATATTAGGCCATAATTGGTCGTAAACACAACATATTGGTTATATACACACCTTATTAGGACTCATTGGTGCCAACTGACCCTCATTGCCCTAAACACCCTTTATTGTGCCATCATTGGTCATAAACACAACGTATTGGTTATATACACACATTAGTGGGACTCATTGGTCCCAACTAAACACACCTTATTGGGCCATAATTGGTCGTAAACACAACCTATTGGTTATATACACACTTTATTGGGACTCATTGGGCCCACTTGACCCCTATTGCCCTTAAACACACATTATTGGGCCATCATTGTTCGTAAACACAACTTATTGGTTATATACACACCTTAGTGGGACTCATTGGTCCCAACTAAACACCCTTTATTGGGCCATAATTGGTCGTAAACACAACTTATTGGTTATATACACACTTTATTGGGACTCATTGGGCCCAACTGACCCTCATTGCCCTTCAACACACATTATCGGGCCATCATTGGTCCTAAACACAACTTATTGGTTATATACACACCTTACTAGGACTTATTGGTCCCAGCCGACCCTCATTGCCCTACTAAACACACCTTATTGGGCCATCATTAGTCCTAAACACAACTTATTGGTTCTATACACACCTTAGTGGGACTCATTAGTCCCAACTAAACACACGTTATTGGGCCATAATTGGTCGTAAACACAACTTATTGGTTATATACACACATTATTGGGACTCATTGGTCCCAACTAACCCTCATTGCCCCTAAGCACACCATATTGGGCCATAAATGTTCGTAAACACAACTAATTGGTTATATAAACACCTTATTAGGACTCATTGGTGCCAACTAACCCTCATTGTCCCTAAACCCACTTTATTTGTGCCAACTAACCCTCATTGTCCCTAAACCCACTTTCTTGTGCCATAATTGGTCATAAACACAGCTTAATGGTTATATACACACCTTAGTGGGACTCATTGGTCCCAACTAAACACACCTTATTGGGCCATAATTGGTCGTAAACACAACTTATTGGTTATATACACACTTGATTGGGACTCATTGGGCCCAACTGACCCTCATTGCCCTTAATCACACATTATTGGGCCATCATTGGTCCTAAACACAACTTATTGGTTATATAAGACACACCTTACTAGGATTTATTGGTCCCCAACTGATCCTCACTGCCCTACTAAACACACCTTATTGGGCCATCATTGGTCCTAAACACAACTTATTGGTTATATACAAACCTTAGTGGGACTCATTAGTCCCAACTAAACACACATTATTGGGCCATCATTGGTCCTAAACACAACTTATTGGTTATATACACACCTTACCAGGACTTATTGGTCCTAACCGACCCTCATTGGCCTACTAAACACACCTTATTGGGCCATCATTGGTCCTAAACATAACTTATTGGTTATATACACACCTTAGTGGGACTCATTAGTCCCAGCTAAACACACCATATTAGGCCATAATTGGTCGTAAACACAACATATTGGTTATATACACACCTTATTAGGACTCATTGGTGCCAACTGACCCTCATTGCCCTAAACACCCTTTATTGTGCCATCATTGGTCATAAACACAACGTATTGGTTATATACACACATTAGTGGGACTCATTGGTCCCAACTAAACACACCTTATTGGGCCATAATTGGTCGTAAACACAACTTATTGGTTATATACACACTTTATTGGGACTCATTGGGCCCAACTGACCCTCATTGCCCTTAATCACACATTATTGGGCCATCATTGGTCCTAAACACAACTTATTGTTTATATAAGACACACCTTACTAGGATTTATTGGTCCCCAACTGATCCTCACTGCCCTACTAAACACACCTTATTGGGCCATCATTGGTCCTAAACACAACTTATTGGTTATATACAAACCTTAGTGGGACTCATTAGTCCCAACTAAACACACATTATTGGGCCATCATTGGTCCTAAACACAACTTATTGGTTATATACACACCTTACCAGGACTTATTGGTCCTAACCGACCCTCATTGGCCTACTAAACACACCTTATTGGGCCATCATTGGTCCTAAACATAACTTATTGGTTATATACACACCTTAGTGGGACTCATTAGTCCCAGTTAAACACACCATATTAGGCCATAATTGGTCGTAAACACAACATATTGGTTATATACACACCTTATTAGGACTCATTGGTGCCAACTGACCCTCATTGCCCTAAACACCCTTTATTGTGCCATCATTGGTCATAAACACAACGTATTGGTTATATACACACATTAGTGGGACTCATTGGTCCCAACTAAACACACCTTATTGGGCCATAATTGGTCGTAAACACAACCTATTGGTTATATACACACTTTATTGGGACTCATTGGGCCCACTTGACCCCTATTGCCCTTAAACACACATTATTGGGCCATCATTGTTCGTAAACACAACTTATTGGTTATATACACACCTTAGTGGGACTCATTGGTCCCAACTAAACACCCTTTATTGGGCCATAATTGGTCGTAAACACAACTTATTGGTTATATACACACTTTATTGGGACTCATTGGGCCCAACTGACCCTCATTGCCCTTCAACACACATTATCGGGCCATCATTGGTCCTAAACACAACTTATTGGTTATATACACACCTTACTAGGACTTATTGGTCCCAGCCGACCCTCATTGCCCTACTAAACACACCTTATTGGGCCATCATTAGTCCTAAACACAACTTATTGGTTCTATACACACCTTAGTGGGACTCATTAGTCCCAACTAAACACACGTTATTGGGCCATAATTGGTCGTAAACACAACTTATTGGTTATATACACACATTATTGGGACTCATTGGTCCCAACTAACCCTCATTGCCCCTAAGCACACCATATTGGGCCATAAATGTTCGTAAACACAACTAATTGGTTATATAAACACCTTATTAGGACTCATTGGTGCCAACTAACCCTCATTGTCCCTAAACCCACTTTATTTGTGCCAACTAACCCTCATTGTCCCTAAACCCACTTTCTTGTGCCATAATTGGTCATAAACACAGCTTAATGGTTATATACACACCTTAGTGGGACTCATTGGTCCCAACTAAACACACCTTATTGGGCCATAATTGGTCGTAAACACAACTTATTGGTTATATACACACTTGATTGGGACTCATTGGGCCCAACTGACCCTCATTGCCCTTAATCACACATTATTGGGCCATCATTGGTCCTAAACACAACTTATTGGTTATATAAGACACACCTTACTAGGATTTATTGGTCCCCAACTGATCCTCACTGCCCTACTAAACACACCTTATTGGGCCATCATTGGTCCTAAACACAACTTATTGGTTATATACAAACCTTAGTGGGACTCATTAGTCCCAACTAAACACACATTATTGGGCCATCATTGGTCCTAAACACAACTTATTGGTTATATACACACCTTACCAGGACTTATTGGTCCTAACCGACCCTCATTGGCCTACTAAACACACCTTATTGGGCCATCATTGGTCCTAAACATAACTTATTGGTTATATACACACCTTAGTGGGACTCATTAGTCCCAGCTAAACACACCATATTAGGCCATAATTGGTCGTAAACACAACATATTGGTTATATACACACCTTATTAGGACTCATTGGTGCCAAGTGACCCTCATTGCCCTAAACACCCTTTATTGTGCCATCATTGGTCATAAACACAACGTATTGGTTATATACACACATTAGTGGGACTCATTGGTCTCAACTAAACACACCTTATTGGGCCATAATTGGTCGTAAACACAACTTATTGGTTATATACACACTTTATTGGGACTCATTGGGCCCACTTGACCCTTATTGCCCTTAAACACACATTATTGGGCCATCATTGGTCGTAAACACAACTTATTGGTTATATACACACCTTAGTGGGAATCATTGGTCCCAACTAAACACCCTTTATTGGGCCATAATTGGTCGTAAACACAACTTATTGGTTATATACACACTTTATTGGGACTCATTGGTCCCAACTGA
The DNA here is from genome assembly GCA_039602395.1 of Deinandra increscens subsp. villosa. Taxonomy (NCBI): domain Eukaryota; kingdom Viridiplantae; phylum Streptophyta; class Magnoliopsida; order Asterales; family Asteraceae; genus Deinandra; species Deinandra increscens. The sequence goes on from JBCNJP010006516.1 coordinate 27,132, forward strand.
CCCTCATTGCCCTTAAACACACATTATTGGGCCATCATTGGTCCGAAACACAACTTATTGGTTATATAAGACACACCTTACTAGGACTTATTGGTCCCAACCGACCCTCATTGTCCTACTAAACACACCTTATTGGGCCATAATTGGTCCTAAATACAACTTATTGGTTATATACACACCTTATTGGGACTCATTAGTCCCAACTAAACACACATTATTGGGCCATCATTTGTCCTAAACACAACTTACTGGTTATATACACACCTTACTAGGACTTATTGGTCCTAACCGACCCTCATTGCCCTACTAAACACACCTTATTGGGCCATCATTGGTCCTAAACATAACTTATTAGTTTTATACACACCTTAGTGGGACTCATTAGTCCCAACTAAACACACCATATTGGGCCATAAATGGTCGTAAACACAACTAATTAGTTATATAAACACCTTATTAGGACTCATTGGTGCCAACTAACCCTCATTGTCCCTAAACCCACTTTATTTGTGCCAACTAACCCTCATTGTCCCTAAACCCACTTTATTGTGCCATCATTGGTCATAAACACAGCTTATTGGTTATATACACACCTTAGTGGGACTCATTGGTCCCAACTAAACACACCTTATTGGGCCATAATTGGTCGTAAACACAACTTATTGGTTATATACACACTTTATTGGGACTCATTGGGCCCAACTGACCCTCATTGCCCTTAATCACACATTATTGGGCCATCATTGGTCCTAAACACAACTTATTGGTTATATAAGACACACCTTACTAGGATTTATTGGTCCCCAACTGATCCTCACTGCCCTACTAAACACACCTTATTGGGCCATCATTGGTCCTAAACACAACTTATTGGTTATATACAAACCTTAGTGGGACTCATTAGTCCCAACTAAACACACATTATTGGGCCATCATTGGTCCTAAACACAACTTATTGGTTATATACACACCTTACCAGGACTTATTGGTCCTAACCGACCCTCATTGGCCTACTAAACACACCTTATTGGGCCATCATTGGTCCTAAACATAACTTATTGGTTATATACACACCTTAGTGGGACTCATTAGTCCCAGCTAAACACACCATATTAGGCCATAATTGGTCGTAAACACAACATATTGGTTATATACACACCTTATTAGGACTCATTGGTGCCAACTGACCCTCATTGCCCTAAACACCCTTTATTGTGCCATCATTGGTCATAAACACAACGTATTGGTTATATACACACATTAGTGGGACTCATTGGTCCCAACTAAACACACCTTATTGGGCCATAATTGGTCGTAAACACAACTTATTGGTTATATACACACTTTATTGGGACTCATTGGGCCCAACTGACCCTCATTGCCCTTAATCACACATTATTGGGCCATCATTGGTCCTAAACACAACTTATTGTTTATATAAGACACACCTTACTAGGATTTATTGGTCCCCAACTGATCCTCACTGCCCTACTAAACACACCTTATTGGGCCATCATTGGTCCTAAACACAACTTATTGGTTATATACAAACCTTAGTGGGACTCATTAGTCCCAACTAAACACACATTATTGGGCCATCATTGGTCCTAAACACAACTTATTGGTTATATACACACCTTACCAGGACTTATTGGTCCTAACCGACCCTCATTGGCCTACTAAACACACCTTATTGGGCCATCATTGGTCCTAAACATAACTTATTGGTTATATACACACCTTAGTGGGACTCATTAGTCCCAGTTAAACACACCATATTAGGCCATAATTGGTCGTAAACACAACATATTGGTTATATACACACCTTATTAGGACTCATTGGTGCCAACTGACCCTCATTGCCCTAAACACCCTTTATTGTGCCATCATTGGTCATAAACACAACGTATTGGTTATATACACACATTAGTGGGACTCATTGGTCCCAACTAAACACACCTTATTGGGCCATAATTGGTCGTAAACACAACCTATTGGTTATATACACACTTTATTGGGACTCATTGGGCCCACTTGACCCCTATTGCCCTTAAACACACATTATTGGGCCATCATTGTTCGTAAACACAACTTATTGGTTATATACACACCTTAGTGGGACTCATTGGTCCCAACTAAACACCCTTTATTGGGCCATAATTGGTCGTAAACACAACTTATTGGTTATATACACACTTTATTGGGACTCATTGGGCCCAACTGACCCTCATTGCCCTTCAACACACATTATCGGGCCATCATTGGTCCTAAACACAACTTATTGGTTATATAAGACACACCTTACTAGGACTTATTGCTCCCAACCGACCCTCATTGCCCTACTAAACACACCTTATTGGGCCGTCATTGGTCCTAAACACAACTTATTGGTTATATACACACCTTAGTGGGAATCATTAGTCCCAACTAAACACACATTATTGGGCCATCATTGGTCCTAAACACAACTTATTGGTTATATACACACCTTACTAGGACTTATTGGTCCCAACCATAAAGACACCTTATTGGGCCATAATTGGACGTAAATACAACTTATTGGTTATATACACACCTTATTAGGACTCATTGGTCCCAACTAAACACACCTTATTGGGCCATAATTGGTCGTAAACATAACTTATTGGTTATATACACACCTTATTGGGAATAACTGGTCCCAACTTACCCTCATTATCCCTAAACACACTTAATTGTGCCGTCATTGGTCCTAAACACAACATATTGGTTATATACACACATTTGTGGGACTCATTGGTCCCAACTAAACACACCTTATTGGGCCATAATTGGTCGTAAACACAACTTATTGGTTATATACACACCTTATTGGGAATCATTGGTCCCAACTGAGCCTCATTGCCCTTAAACACACATTATTGGGCCATCATTGGTCCTAAACACAACTTATTGGTTATATACACACCTTACTAGGACTTATTAGTCCTAACCGACCCTCATTGCCCTACTAAACACACCTTATTGGGCCATCATCGGTCCTAAACATAACTTATTGGTTATATAAGACACACCTTACTAGGACTTATTGCTCCCAACCGACCCTCATTGCCCTACTAAACACACCTTATTGGGCCATCATTGGTCCTAAATACAACTTATTGGTTATATACACACCTTAGTCGGACTCATTAGTCCCAACTAAAGACACATTATTGGGCCATCATTTGTCCTAAACACAACTTACTGGTTATATACACACCTTACTAGGACTTATTGGTCCTAACCGACCCTCATTGCCCTACTAAACACACCTTATTGGGTCATCATTGGTCCTAAACATAACTTATTGGTTTTATACACACCTTAGTGGGACTTATTAGTCCCAACTAAACACACCATATTGGGCCATAATTGGTCGTAAACACAACTAATTGGTTATATAAACACCTTATTAGGACTCATTGGTGCCAACTAACCCTCATTGTCCCTAAACACACTTTATTTGTGCCAACTAACCCTCATTGTCCCTAAACCCACTTTATTTGTGCCAACTAACCCTCATTGTCCCTAAACCCACTTTATTGTGCCATCATTGGTCATAAACACAGCTTATTGGTTTTATACACAACTTAGTGGGACTCATTGGTCCCAACTAAACACACCTTATTGGGCCATAATTGGTCGTAAACACAACTTATTGGTTATATACACACTTTATTGGGACTCATTGGGCCCAACTGACCCTCATTGCCCTTAATCACACATTATTGGGCCATCATTGGTCCTAAACACAACTTATTGGTTATATAAGACACACCTTACTAGGATTTATTGGTCCCCAACTGATCCTCACTACCCTACTAAACACACCTTATTGGGCGATCATTGGTCCTAAACACAACTTATTGGTTATATACAAACCTTAGTGGGACTCATTAGTCCTAACTAAACACACATTATTGGGCCATCATTGGTCCTAAACACAACTTATTGGTTATATACACACCTTACCAGGACATTATTGGTCCTAACCGACCCTCATTGGCCTACTAAACACACCTTATTGGGCCATCATTGGTCCTAAACATAACTTATTGGTTATATACACACCTTAGTGGGACTCGTTAGTCCCAGCTAAACACACCATATTAGGCCATAATTGGTCGTAAACACAACATATTGGTTATATACACACCTTATTAGGACTCATTGGTGCCAACTGACCCTCATTGCCCTAAACACCCTTTATTGTGCCATCATTGGTCATAAACACAACGTATTGGTTATATACACACATTAGTGGGACTCATTGGTCCCAACTAAACACACCTTATTGGGCCATAATTGGTCGTAAACACAACTTATTGGTTATATACACACTTTATTGGGACTCATTGGGCCCACTTGACCCTATTGCCCTTAAACACACATTATTGGGCCATCATTGGTCGTAAACACAACTTATTGGTTATATACACACCTTAGTGGGACTCATTGGTCCCAACTAAACACCCTTTATTGGGCCATAATTGGTCGTAAACACAACTTATTGGTTATATACACACTTTATTGGGACTCATTGGTCCCAACTGACCCTCATTGCCCTTAAACACACATTATTGGGCCATCATTGGTCCTAATCACAACTTATTGGTTATATAAGACACACCTTACTAGGACTTATTGGTCCCAACCGACCCTCATTGCCCTACTAAACACACCTTATTGGGCCATAATTGGTCCTAAATACAACTTATTGGTTATATACACACCTTAGTGGGACTCATTAGTCCCAACTAAACACACATTATTGGGCCATCATTGGTCCTAAACACAACTTATTGGTTATATACACACCTTACCAGGACTTATTGGTCCTAACCGACCCTCATTGGCCTACTAAACACACCTTATTGGGCCATCATTGGTCCTAAACATAACTTATTGGTTATATACACACCTTAGTGGGACTCATTAGTCCCAGCTAAACACACCATATTAGGCCATAATTGGTCGTAAACACAACATATTGGTTATATACACACCTTATTAGGACTCATTGGTGCCAACTGACCCTCATTGCCCTAAACACCCTTTATTGTGCCATCATTGGTCATAAACACAACGTATTGGTTATATACACACATTAGTGGAACTCATTGGTCCCAACTAAACACACCTTATTGGGCCATAATTGGTCGTAAACACAACTTATTGGTTATATACACACTTTATTGGGACTCATTGGGCCCACTTGAACCTTATTGCCCTTAAACACACATTATTGGGCCATCATTGGTCGTAAACACAACTTATTGGTTATATACATACCTTAGTGGGACTCATTGGTCCCAACTAAACACCCTTTATTGGGCAATAATTGGTCGTAAACACAACTTATTGGTTATATACACACTTTATTGGGACTCATTGGTCCCAACTGACCCTCATTGCCCTTAAACACACATTATTGGGCCATCATTGGTCCTAAACACAACTTATTGGTTATATAAGACACACCTTACTAGGATTTATTGGTCACCAACTGATCCTCACTGCCCTACTAAACACACCTTATTGGGCCATCATTGGTCCTAAACATAACTTATTGGTTATATACAAACCTTAGTGGGACTCATTAGTCCCAACTAAACACACATTATTGGGCCATCATTGGTCCTAAACACAACTTATTGGTTATATACACACCTTACCAGGACTTATTGGTCCTAACCGACCCTCATTGGCCTACTAAACACACCTTATTGGGCCATCATTGGTCCTAAACATAACTTATTGGTTATATACACACCTTAGTGGGACTCATTAGTCCCAGCTAAACACCCCATATTAGGCCATAATTGGTCGTAAACACAACATATTGGTTATATACACACCTTATTAGGACTCATTGGTGCCAACTGACCCTCATTGCCCTAAACACCCTTTATTGTGCCATCATTGGTCATAAACACAACGTATTGGTTATATACACACATAAGTGGGACTCATTGGTCCCAACTAAACACACCTTATTGGGCCATAAGTGGTCGTAAACACAACTTATTGGTTATATACACACTTTATTGGGACTCATTGGGCCCACTTGACCCTTATTGCCCTTAAACACACATTATTGGGCCATCATTGTTCGTAAACACAAGTTATTAGTTATATACACACCTTAGTGGGACTCATTGGTCCCAACTAAACACCCTTTATTGGGCCATAATTGGTCGTAAACACAACTTATTGGTTATATACACACTTTATTGGGACTCATTGGGCCCAACTGACCCTCATTGCCCTTCAACACACATTATTGGGCCATCATTGGTCCTAAACACAACTTATTGGTTATATACACACCTTACTAGGACTTATTGGTCCCAGCCGACCCTCATTACCCTACTAAACACACCTTATTGGGCCATCATTAGTCCTAAACACAACTTATTGGTTATATACACACCTTAGTGGGACTCATTAGTCCCAACTAAACACACCTTATTGGGCCATAATTGGTCGTAAACACAACTTATTGGTTATATACACACGTTATTGGGACTCATTGGTCCCAACTAACCCTCATTGCCCCTAAGCACACCTTATTGGGCCATCATATTTCCTAAACACAACATATTGGTTATATACACACCTTAGAGGGACTCATTGGTCCCAACTAAAGACACCTTATTGGGCCATAATTAGTCGTAAACACAACTTATTGGTTGTATACACACCTTATTAGGACTCATTGGTCCCAACTAAACACACCTTATTGGGCCATAATTGGTCGTAAACACAACTTATTGGTTATATAAGACACACCTTACTAGGATTTATTGGTCCCCAACTGATCCTCACTGCCCTACTAAACACACCTTATTGGGCCATCATTGGTCCTAAACACAACTTATTGGTTATATACAAACCTTAGTGGGACTCATTAGTCCCAACTAAACACACATTATTGGGCCATCATTGGTCCTAAACACAACTTATTGGTTATATACACACCTTACCAGGACTTATTGGTCCTAACCGACCCTCATTGGCCTACTAAACACACCTTATTGGGCCATCATTGGTCCTAAACATAACTTATTGGTTATATACACACCTTAGTGGGACTCATTAGTCCCAGCTAAACACCCCATATTAGGCCATAATTGGTCGTAAACACAACATATTGGTTATATACACACCTTATTAGGACTCATTGGTGCCAACTGACCCTCATTGCCCTAAACACCCTTTATTGTGCCATCATTGGTCATAAACACAACGTATTGGTTATATACACACATTAGTGGGACTCATTGGTCCCAACTAAACACACCTTATTGGGCCATAATTGGTCGTAAACACAACTTATTGGTTATATACACACTTTATTGGGACTCATTGGGCCCACTTGACCCTTATTGCCCTTAAACACACATTATTGGGCCATCATTGTTCGTAAACACAACTTATTAGTTATATACACACCTTAGTGGGACTCATTGGTCCCAACTAAAGACACCTTATTGGGCCATAATTAGTCGTAAACACAACTTATTGGTTATATACACACCTTATTAGGACTCATTGGTCCCAACTAAACACACCTTATTGGGCTATAATTGGTCGTAAACACAACTTATTGGTTATATACACACCTTATTTGGAATCACTGGTCCCAACTGACCCTCATTGTCCCTAAACACACTTAATTGTGCCATCATTGATCCTAAACACAACATATTGGTTATATACACACATTAGTGGGACTCATTGGTCCCAACTAAACACACCTTATTGGGCCATAATTGGTCGTAAACACAACTTATTGGTTATATACACACCTTATTGGGAATCATTGGTCCCAACTGACCCTCATTGCCCTTAAACACACATTATTGGGCCATCATTGGTCCTAAACACAACTTATTGGTTATATACACACCTTACTAGGACTTATTAGTCCTAACCGACCCTAATTGCCCTACTAAACACACCTTATTGGGCCATCATCGGTCCTAAACATAACTTATTGGTTATATACACACCTTAGTGGGACTCATTAGTCTCAACTAAACACACCATATTGGGTAATAATTGGTCGTAAACATAACTTATAGGTTATATACACACCTTAGTAGGACTCACTAGTGCCAACTGACCCTCATTGTCCCTAAACACACTTTATGTGCCATCATTTGTCCTAAACACAACGTATTGGTTATATACACACATTAGTAGCACTCATTGGTCCCAGCTAAACACACCTTACTGGGCCATAATTGGTCGTAAACACAACTTATTGGTTATATACACACTTTATTGGGACTCATTGGTCCCAACTGACCCTCATTGCCCTTAAACACACATTATTGAGCCATCATTGGTCCTAAACACAACTTATTTGTTATATAAGACACACCTTTCTAGGACTTATTGGTCCCAACCGACCCTCATTTCCCTACTAAACACACCTTATTGGGCCATCATTGGTCCTAAACACAACTTATTAGTTATATACACGCATTATTGGGACACATTGTTCCCAACTAACCCTCATTGCCCCTAAACACGCCTTATTGGGCCATCATTTGTCCTAACCACAACGTATTGGTTATATACACACATTAGTGGGACTCATTGGTCCCAACTAAACACACATTATTGGGCCATCATTGGTCCTAAACACAACTTATTGGTTATATACACACCTTAGTGGGACTCATTAGTCCCAAATAAACACACATTATTGGGCCATCATTGGTCCTAAACACAACTTATTGGTTATATACACACCTTACTAGGACTTATTGGTCCTAACCGACCCTCATTGCCCTACTAAACACACCTTATTGGGCCAGCATTGTTCCTAAACATAACTTATTGGTTATATACACACCTTAGTGGGACTCATTAATCCCATCGAAACACACTATATTGGGCCATAATTGGTCGTAAACACAACTTATTGGTTATATAAACACCTTATTAGGACTCATTGGTGCCAACTAACCCTCATTGTCCCTAAACCCACTTTATTGTGCCATCATTGGTCCTAAACACAATGTATTGGTTATATACACACATTAGTGGGACTCATTGGTCCCAACTAAACACACCTTATTGGGCCATAATTGGTCGTAAACACAACTTATTGGTTATATACACACATTATTGGGACTCATTGGTCCCAACTAACCCTCATTGTCCCTAAGCACACCTTATTGGGCCATCATATTTCCTAAACACAACATATTGGTTATATACACACCTTAGTGGGACTCATTGGTCCCAACTAAAGACACCTTATTGGGCCATAATTAGTCGTAAACACAACTTATTGGTTATATACACACCTTATTAGGACTCATTGGTCCCAACTAAACACACCTTATTGGGCTATAATTGGTCGTAAACACAACTTATTGGTTATATACACACCTTATTGGGAATCACTGGTCCCAACTGACCCTCATTGTCCCTAAACACACTTAATTGTGCCATCATTGATCCTAAACACAACATATTGGTTATATACACACATTAGTGGGACTCATTGGTCCCAACTAAACACACCTTATTGGGCCATAATTGGTCGTAAACACAACTTATTGGTTATATACACACCTTATTGGGAATCATTGGTCCCAACTGACCCTCATTGCCCTTAAACACACATTATTGGGCCATCATTGGTCCTAAACACAACTTATTGGTTATATACACACCTTACTAGGACTTATTAGTCCTAACCGACCCTCATTGCCCTACTAAACACACCTTATTGGGCCATCATCGGTCCTAAACATAACTTATTGGTTATATACACACCTTAGTGGGACTCATTAGTCTCAACTAAACACACCATATTGGGTAATAATTGGTCGTAAACACAACTTAT
>JBCNJP010006517.1:0-16146 GCA_039602395.1 Deinandra increscens subsp. villosa
CTATATATATATATATATATATATATATATATATATATATATATATAATTCAATGTTTTGAATAAAGTATTTATTCTAAAAAGACACGCTCATAAATAAAGGGGTAATAGCTCTCATTTATTTGAGGCCTGATATACACATAATACATTTTCATATCCACACAAACTCTAAATGGTTGTATAGACCCAAACAGCTCAATAAAATTCTGGTAACTACTAAGGCTACCCGTAATGGTGGGGGAAGATGGCGCCCATAGCGCCCCCATCGTAGTGGGGATAGCGCCATGGCGCCGGAGAGTGAGAGGGGAAGAGGGCGTGATGAAGATGGCGCTCCAAGGGAAGAAAAGAGAAGATGGCGCCGGCAGGGATGGTGGTAGGGGCGCTATAAGGGGGTTATGGGCTCCATGGCGCCCCATGGAGCCCCATTACACATGGCCTAATCATCTAATCCATGTTTTTTTGTTGGACCGTACATGGACAAACGCCTGTAGGGTGTTTTTAAGATTTTCAAAACTTTTTTATTAACTTTTAATATGTTTTTTTTATTCCATTGGGGCATTTGGAGCCATACAACTATTTAGGTTTGGGTCGTTTGGGTCTATACCACTTACCTAATTAAAAAACATCAATTAGACGGACACGGTTTGCAGCTTTTGATGTTAACTGGTATTTCATTAGACCGTTTGGGGCCATACGGTCATTTAGGTTTTGTGTCAATATCACACCCCATTCTTTTGTATTTATCAACTCCCTTTATTTATATGTTGAAAACTACAATAATTTAAAAACATTAGTCCTTGTATAATTGTATAATTTATTGTATAAATTGTTTAAAAATACATGTATATTTTGATATGTTTAAGATTTATTTATTTTTCAAACATGGTATTTATAGTATTTTGTCTAAATATATACATATATACATACATATATACACATATATATATATATGTGTGTGTTTGTATATTCTAATACTTTTTGAAATGGTATTTAGAAGAGAGGAAATAGAATCTAAGAAATAGTAGGTTAAGAGAAATAAATAAATCATAGCTTTTTAATTGTGCATTTTTTTTATTATTGAGAGATATATACATTTATTATACTATTATACGGTTCTCGTGTATGTATATACCCTTCGAGATGCATAACGTTTTACAAGTGTACAAACGTCGTCGAATCAATTCAATTACGTGGATATGTTTTCTTAGACCATCACCAATGCATCATATTTATGGCAACTGGTATACCAGCGCCAACCGGCACCATAAGTGCCTTTAACGGCGCCAACACCCCCCCCCCCCCCACGCGTTGTATACCGGCGCCATTCTCCCACGCCATATGTTTGGCGCCGTTGGAAAGGAAAAGTGACCGTTGAACGATCATGAATTCGACCGTTGTTTTATTTAAAAGAAATTTAATGTTTCATTAATTACTCCTTTTACCACTATAAAAACTCAAAACAATCCAATTTTTTAACACTTCTTTCTCTTCTTTTCTACTCCTTTCTTTCTTTAATCTTGTTTTTTTTTTTTAAAAAAAAACACCATGAATCCCAACCAACAAAATCAAGATTCTTCAAGCGAAACCCCTCCCTTCAACCATGGCATTTACCGATGTGTGTGTGTGTCCGGGGGGGGGGGGGGGGGGCAACCAAACCCGTTGTACACGAGTCAAGCAAATGCCTATAACCCCAACCCCTCATTCTCAAATTACGCTCAATGGGGGCAATTCCAACCCCATCCCGCTTTCTCACCGACACCACCACCTACTCAATCACAACCTCAAACACTTAATCTCGATCAAGAAGATGACGACGTGGAGGTTATCCCCGAGACCCAAATGCCTGAGCGGGTTCGGAGAGGCCGAGGTAAAGGAAAAAAACCGATCGAAGGATTCCAAGAAAAAGAAGGACGGGTGCCATGGGATACCCAAGAGGAGTTACATCTTATTCGAGCGTATATCAATACATCGGAGGACCAGAAATATGGTATTTTTTACACATAATTTAAATTTAGACGTTTTTTTATTTCTTATAATTTAGAAATCACCTACTAACGTTTATATATTTATATTTTCTAATTAGGTAACTCGCAAACTAAAGATGCGTTTTGGGATCGAGTTAGCTTGAAATTTCACGCTAGCAAGAAGGCGGCCGCGAGACCCGATGAGCTCCCGACATTCCGCAACAACGACAAACTTAATTAGCGGCAAGTGGAGCACCATCAAGAAAAAGGTTGCCAAGTTCCATGGGATTTTTATGTGCGTGGAACGAACCCGTCCAAGCGGTGCGAGTGACGTCGATTTGATCCAAATCACTGTTAATCGATACAAAGACGACCACAACAAGTCGTCACCTCTTCTTCAACATTATTAAATCTTGAAAGCGTCTCCAAAATTCGATGAGATTATGGAGCTTACCAACGCTAGCAAGAAGCGTTCCTCGACAGACCGCGATAGTCCCATGGGATCTAACTCAACGGGACGTTGCAACATAAACTTAAACGAGGATACGGTGTTCGAGGACGAAGATGAAACACAACCTCAACAACAAGAGGTTTTGCGAAGGCCCGTGGGGAACAAAAAGACTATTCGACTAGAAAAGGAGTTCGAAATGGACGAGAAAATGAACGCGCAAATGTCGAGGTTTAACACGAAACATGAAAAAAGAACCCAATCCGAAATTTGTGCAAACCTCAGGGACGAAATCCGTAATTTACTCTATATATTATAAACCCAACTTCTTTTAAACGATAGTATCTTGTTTAATCCTAATCGAAATATTAGACTGAAAATACCATTGTGCTTGAAATCGAACAATAATCAAAATACCATATGGTTTGACACGATTTAATGATGTTCTGAAAACCCGAACGAACACGGTAACGAGCAGTCACCGATCGGCATACACAGTTTCCGGTCAGAAACACACGGTCGCCAGCAGTCCTAGAACATGACAGGAAATCGGCGATCATCGTCAGTAAAACTAGGGTTGTTATTAGTTGGGAACAGCCGTCGACGACCATAGAGTGCAACGTGCGACAGTGTCTGATTGGCTTAGAGGACGGTCGTGGTCCTTGTGGACAACCGTTCTTCGGTGGCTATTTTAAAACTAAAAACTTTCAAAACGGTTAAATTGAGACCGTTTACCGTCAAAATAGTCATTTTCGTCTTTTCCCCATTAAATATACTTTTTATACTTTTAGATATAATATATAATTTATAATTTATTTCTCATTCATAAAATCGATAGAAGTTTTTAACGTTGTTCTTCTTCTGTTACAATCTCAGTCAACTCCAGCAGTGACTTCTTCTGCTGCTCCTTATCATCACCATCATCATTTTCATCACCATTTTCACCACCTCCATCTTTCTCCCCCTCCTTCATCTTCACATACATCCCGTACACATACGAACAAAACCCCCAAAAACACATCACCGTCGCCACCACCTTCGCCCCCTCAAACTCATCCCCATAAACCACCACCCCACCCACCACATTCATCCCCATCAACGCCGTCATACATATCCCCCCCGTCAACGACGTCGTTAAATACACCATCCCCGCCGTCCCCATAAAACACAGCTGCCACGTCACCACACTCATCCCCACCGCCCCCCAATACCTCCCGGGCCCCACATCAAACCTCCGGACCCCCTCCTCCCTCATCTCCCTAAACCCTCCCCCCGCCGCCATCCCCACGGCGGTGACCGCCGTCGCCGCCGCCTCCATCACAAACTGCATCTCCACCACCTTCGCGTAACAATCCACCTTTTTGTAAACCTTTTCCATCACCGGAAGGTAGAAAGCGAACAGCAGCCCCGCGGACGCCGTTGACAAAAACCCTATGAAGTATTGACGTCTTGTCATCCCCTCCGTCCGGTCGCCGTTAGAACTTAACGCCAGAAGCACGCAGCTTAACGTCAGGAGCACCACGCAGTTGACGTTCAAAAACGTTAGTTTCTGTTTCACGATAATGACGGAGAGAAGGAGCGTGAACGCCAACTGCGAGGATAAAACCAGCGCTGACGTGGACATCGGGAGATACGAATTGCCCCATGAGAAACAGAAGTTGCTAACCGCCAGCATTAACCCGATCCCGAAACATAACCCGAGCATTTCTCGGTCGAACCCCGAGAACGGCTTCCGTGAATTGTTAACGGTTTGTTGACGGAAAGAAGAATAGTATGGGAGGTATATGGGGAACAGAAGAAGGGGGAATCCGGCTGATTGGATCCACGTGGAGACCCATCGGCTGGAACCTTTGTGTCGGAAGTAGAATTTAATCAGAAGCGAAGATGAAACTGATCCGACAAACAGACATAAGTAGTTGATGATTAGGAGGAGTTTGTAGGTTTTGCCGTCAAGTTTGGATTTGTTGGATGTGAAAATGGAGCGGTTGGGAGTTTGTTGGAGTTGGTCGCCGGCGGCGAAGGGAGGGTCGCCGGAGGAGGGTGAATGCGGTGAGTCGACGTTCATGGTGAGCGATTTTGGGGGAAGGGAAAGTGAAGATCGAGGAGGTAGGGTTTGAAAGGGGTTACAACTTATAACTTATATAACTTATATGTATGTAAATTGTTGACTGACATGTGTTGAGTAAGCTTGTTCCACTTGGCATGAGTTTTATGTAATTTGGGTGTAGATTTTGTGAGGTGTAACCGACTGAAAAGTTGTTGTCTAGTGAAGTAAACAACTAGATGACAGACTTTAATTTATATTTATCTATTTTGAGTATGTGTGTGTATTTTTAGAAAAGTCATGCATTATATATGATTATCCTTTTAAACGGTCAATTTTTTTTTAAAGGCGATTGAAATTACACTGAAATATTTAAGGGAAAAAAACGAAAATAGCCTCTTTGATCAAGTTTGAGACGAAAATAGCCCCATGAATTTTTTTTTCTTCAACTTTTAGGTCTACCTTAACGGTCGCTAACGACCTCCATTTAAACCCAAAACGACCGTTCCTGATGACCAACCACGGTGCGACATGTGTCCACCACGGTTGTTAATACGTTGGAAAGGTCGTCGACGACCGTCGTTTTCCGTCAAACGACCGCCGACTACGTGTGTGGTCGCCAACGACCACGGTCGTTTGACGGAAAACGACGGTCGTCGACGACCTTTCCAACGTATTAACGACCGTGGTGGACACATGTAGCACAGTGGTTGGTTATCAGGAACGGTCGTTTTGGGTTTAAATGGAGGTCGTTAGCGACCGTTAAGGAAGGACAAAAAATTGGGAAAAAAAATTCATGAGGCTATTTTCGTCCCAAACTTGGTCAAATGGGCTATTTTCGTCTTTTTCCCAATATTTAATGTTGGAGTGAGTTATTTTTAAACGAGATTGTTTGATACTACAAGTTTGATTCATTAAGGAATAACATTAAGGAGAAAATCTAACACTTAAAAAAAACACATTTGAATCAGGTTTGAACTTGAAACCTCAAGGTCTCTAACCTCTAACCATCATTCTCATACCATTGGGCTAAATGTCTTTTGGTAATTGGCGTAAATGGCTAATCTATTCCACAAATTAAATCACACATATATTTGGGATTGAACCCACGACTTACAACAAAAAGCTTAAAGCCTCTATCAACTATGAGTATATAAGGTGTGTTCAATACGTAATAGTTAATTTGAAATATCAACTTACGAGAATCATAGTAATTAGATTTTAATAATTAAATTATTGTCGATTAGCCGATAATAGTCCATATTTTTTCCCTATAATGACCTCATTTTTATTTATATTTGGAAATAAATAGATCGTCATTAAAATGACACTAATACATTTAAGAAAATTTAACTTTTTGATGACTAGGCCTCAGGGTGGAATCTTATATGACATTTTTTTGTAACTAGGCTCAAACACAGAGTTTTTTCTTTGTATTTTTGTATGTTTTGATGCTATAAAGAATTTTTTTATCTAATTGTAGAAGATTTTTTTACCCAATAATTAAAAAGTGATATTTTCTTAAAAGAGTTAGTGTCATTGGAGGGAAAAAACGATGTATGGATTATTATCGGTTAATAAACAATAGTTAGAATTTTTTAAAATCTGATCTTACTATAAGTTGTATAATAAGGGGTGGGCTGAGGAGGGAACACTAAAAAATAAAAGATGTATGTAACTGCCTCGAACAAAATCTAATTAAACTCATTTAAGAAATATTGAAATCTCTTTGTAGGATATATACTCCACAATATAATTAGGGCTAGCAAATCGTGTCAGACACGACTTGTTAAGACACGAACACAACCTGTATTTTAACGAGTTTAAGAATTGAGAGATGTATGAGTGTATGTTACGATAAAAATGGAATGAAATTTTGAGAGACGTCACTTAATAATCTAATTCTAATATATCTCTAATATATTATTTAAAAATATATATATTATTAAAATATAAACGTGGTTTAACAGGTTAACAGGTTTTGACATGTTAAGACACGACAATTAACAGGTCTTAACAGGTCGACATGTAATGACACGAAACCTGTTAACATTGTCATATTTTGTGTCGTGTTTTCGTGTCCGTGTCAAAATTATAAGCCCTAATTATAATGAAAACAAATAAAAATGTAAGAGTGTGGGAGGGATAAAGGCTTTACTTTTAAAAGGATAAAATTGTATCTTGTGAATTTTACCAACTTAATTATATTTTAAATTTAGAAAGATATTAATAACAGAAATTTAATTATGTAAATAATAAATTTATATTTATCTTCTCACAATTGTTTTTATTATATATAATTTCATTTTTATGTTTATTTTCTAAAATCAGTTTATAAAACTTTCAAGTTATATGATTCTTCAACATTTTATGTAACTATTTTATATAATAATAACTAAGTTTTTCATGTGTTTTACTAAAGACATTTTAATTTTTTGGTCTAAAGCCCCTTAACTTTCTATAGGTGTTCCAAGCTTAATTTTTTTTTATAAATGTTATAATTTTATAAAATTAACTCAAAAATGGTACATATATGAATGTTGTATATGAATGTTGGTTAATATTTGGTGATTAATTTATTTAACTTTGACTTAAGTTGAATAATTATTTAATTTGATTATTATTTAATAATTTTTGTTTTATTACGGTTTGACTTCCTCTTGAATTGCGTCAATGGATCAAGTAAAGCCAAAAACGGAGGAAGCGATGATTCCTCTATCTCTTGCTCGCTTCGATCGGACTCTCTTATTTCAAGATAATTTAAAAATTAATCACCAAATAGTAATCAAGATTCATATATGTTTAATGTTTTTAAGTTGATTTAATAAAATTTTAATATTTATAAAAAAATATACAAGATCGGAACACCTATGGAAAGTTAGGGGATTTTAGAAAGAAAAAAAATGAAGTGTCTTTTGTGAAACACATGAGAAACGTAGTTACTATCCTATACAATTACTAGGGTGTGCAAAAAGATCCGAATTCAAAATCGAACCGAAAATATCTGAAATTCCTAACCTGAAATCCAAATAATGAAAGACTACAGTTTTATTAAATTAACCCATTTATTAAGAAACTAAATTGAACAAAAAAAGATACAAACCGATTCAAAAGAGCGACTCCATAAAATACAAGTATGACAAAAAGAACTACATACATGGAAACAAGACCCGCTCCAATATATTGCTGATGAAAAGCAACCTAAACGACATCTGAAACATTCACACTTACACTCGAATTGTGAATAGTCGAGCCAATTTTAGTACTTGAAATTCTTATATGACCTTTCAACGCATTAGTTAAATGAATATTATCTTTTTCATTATTAATAGTTTTCTATATCCTTAAATCCATCGGGAAGACTTCACACCATTTGTACAACTGATTAAAATAGAACGGTTCTTGAATAATCCCATGTGGATCTTTGTAATGCCACTTAATCTCAGGCTCTTAAAGTTAATCTTTTACTGGATTTACATAGTCAAGCCACGAAAAGCTAGAATCAGAAACATTTGTTCCACCTATAGATTGTTTGACTTGTGTATCTATCTAATTCCCCTGCAACTGTTTCCCCTAAAAAAGACGTCCCTATAGAAGGTCTGATGTTACTTTCATTTTTCATTTCTTATTTTCATAATTACATTTCTAACTATTATATATTCATAATAATTCTTGGTTAGAATTAGAGATAGTTAACTAAAAAAAACTGAAATGATTTTCTTCATTTTATTCTCACTCAATATTTTATTCTCACTCAATAAGTGCTTAAAACTTTTCCCTATTTATATTGAATAAACAAAATAAACACAATCCATGTTGTACTACTATAATACAACAAACTCCCAAACTTCATTATTCCTCAAAACCAATATTCTAAGTAGCTTAGTCAATCTAGACCAAGGTGCTGTTTGTTTCAATCTGTTTCAATTGTCGCTAAATGAATAAGCTGACTGTATAGTAAAGAAGTGTTGAATCAATAAGGTGCTGAATCATTATGTGCTGTTTGTTTGGACATCTAAATGACTTGTCTGTATGGTAAATAAAACGCTAACAAATCAATGTGAGAACAAAAAAGTTTATTTTTTTCTTTCATTACCTTATCCCATATTGGTGTAGGAACAAAACACCAAAAGTTTCATTCATTACATTGTTCCATATTGGTTTGAGAACAAAAAGTTTATTTTTTTTTCTTTCATTTAGTTTGTCCCACATTGGTGTGGGAACTAAAACATTGTTAACTTATATATGAAAACCTACATGACATGTTAAGTTCTTATGTTGTGCTTTACTCGAGTATCTACCTGCGCGCAGGGGGTGCAAATTTGGTAAAATTGTCTTCACGTCCGCACTAATACAGCTCCGAAAACCGGGGGGCGAGCACAAAATTGGTTTTTGTCTCCCTTGCTTCGTCGTTTTTTCCTTCCAAGCTCGCTCCAGCCCCTCCCTTCCCGTCGTCTGTATGCTACAGCCTTAATTTCTTGACTGGATCGGACATACATAAATGTCTGTTTCGGTAAGAGCCACTGCGCAGCGAAACAAACACGTCCATATGGCTAAAACGTCTGATTCGGTCAGCAGATTTACCATTAAGACACCAATAAGCCGAACCAAACAACCCCGTCTTCTTAAACAATACTTTTTGCTGAATTAAAACTCCTAAATACTTTACTATTTGGCCCGACTTCATGTAACCCATACCCGTCACGATTAATTCCTTCAATTCCAAATTTCTAACAAATTTAAATATTTGGCTACAATACGTTGGTTTTGTTAATAATTATTACAATTCTTATCGTATTATTGACTTTTTATATATGAGTTTTTAACTTTATAATTATAGGGGCTCATATTTTATCTTGCTGGCCAGTAACTTTTTACACTTTTATAGATGCCTCTGCATATATATTCCAAATATTTATATTCGAGTGTTGGAATAGAAAGTAGGTTTTAGCTAAAAGGAATAAAGTCGGAGGTGGTATTCGGGTTGGAGCCTGGAGGTCGGGTTACCGAGTTTCATGAAAACACTGTCGTAAGTCTTCGGGAATTAAATTCTAAACTTCATCTTTACAAAGATTCTTTCCCACACTCCGTTAATTTTTTTGTGCTATGCTTCGTCTTTGTCCTCCACCTTTCCATTTGAAGGGGATAATAAAGCTACACTAAACTAGCATTATTATTATTATTGTAAAAGTAGTATTTAGTTGTAACTTCTTGTATTTCCTAGATTGTGTAGTGTCAATTCTAGTTCCGTTACCACATAGGAATCACATGTTTATTAGACGTAATAACTTTCTATTTTCATGTTCTTTATTGCTTAAACACAAACATGCAATCCCAACAAGGCATTCATTATTATGTGCACTTTAAACCTCAACTTAGGTGTTCCCATTGATACAAACGTATCACAAACCAACTTGTCATAAAATATTTACACTTTTCTTAACTAGCATCCAGTTAATTATCTAACCTTTCGCTAGACACATCTCGTAACATGTTTATTATCATCAAAACGTACATTAAACATTTATAAACCATTTGTCACTTTCTACAATTCCATGACAACAATACAATACAATACATATAACATTACCCTCGTTTCGTGTAAACCAAAAATGCTAACATTTGTTTAATTTCACGGCACTCAAGTGGTTACATATATGTGTACTACTATATTTCTAGATAATCGATCCATTTGATATAAATAGAAGCATCAAACCTCAATATATTCCTTGTAATCTTTTATAGTAAAAAGTAACTTGTATAACATGCACACAAACAATGGTTAACACGATAGCTCAAAAACGAAACAGAGACATATAAATCGGTTGATTAAATATATGAAGTGACGCCATCTAAGTATGAACACAAGAAACCCATAATACTATCGATTGATTAAATATTAATGTGTATAAGAATGATGTTTCCTTGGGTTTCAAGTATTATGATGAATAAAATATGTATTTGAGTAAGATTAGATAATGGCGGGCGGTAAATTTTTTTTAACGGCCAACAATTTCTTTTATCGAATTGAGTGCAAATGAAGATGCTAAAAACCCAACATAGTAACCAGAAAGAAAAACCAATGTTACCTAAGTTGCGGAAAAGTAATTTTAAACAAATTAGGGTGGGCGGTATACATGCCGCCACCCTCGGCATATATGCGGCACCCTCCATGTCGAAATCGGCATGTACACCCTCCCCCTTTTTTCTCGGCATCGGCATATGGGCTTGGATTTTCAACATTTTTTCGCCGAGACACACCGAAGGGAATGACCGTTCAACGGTCATATTTTTGACCGTCTGAAACCTTTTTTTTTTTTTAATCAACTCCTCCACTATATAAATTCCTCCAAAACCAACAAATTTTATACACCTTTTCTCTTAAAAACAAAAAAACCTCTAGTTTCTTTCTCAAAAAACATGGATCGCCCTCGCCCACGCTATAAAATCCCACCCGAGCTTATGACTTCTTCTAGTAGTTCGAGCGATTCGGACAATGACGGGATGACTTTCATGAATCTGTGTTATCGTGCTGTTTTAGACGAAGAATCTCGAGAGAAGAGCACAAGGACGAGTATTTATCGAGATCGTAGAGCAAGCCATGATCGTTTGATTGAGCTATATTTCGCCGACGAGCCACGTTTCCACGAAGGTATTTTTAGTGATAGATTTCGAATGTCTAAGAGATTGTTTAATCGTATCTTGCATGATATTGAGAGTAACTTCGAGTGGTTTACATCTCGTTTCGACGGGAGGGGGCGTCCAAGTTTCACTGCTTTACAGAAATGTACGGTAGCTATTCGTCAATTGGCAACCGGTAACGTGCCTGACGAATACGATGAGTTTTTAGAAATGTCCGAAAGAACATCACATGAATGCTTACACTACTTTTGTGATGCTATAATTAGACTTTATAGAGATGAATTTTTACGTTCACCGACTAGCCATGATCTTGCTCGTTTATATGAGGCCCATTTAGAAAGACATGGCCTCCCTGGCATGATCGGTAGCATCGATTGTATGCATTGGGAATGGAGAAGCTGTCCAACAAAATATAGAGGACAGTATCATCATGGTGATCATCCGAAACCAACGGTAATACTCGAGGCAGTTGCGTCTCAAGAAATGTGGTTTTGGCATGCTTTCTTTGGTGTCGTAGGTTCAAACAATGACATAAATGTGCTAAATCAGTCAACATTGTTCACAGGCGAGTTGAAAGGTATTGCTCCGAAAGCTCCTTTTGTTGTTAACGGTCGGGAATACAAACGGGGCTACTACCTTGCCGATGGTATATATCCCACTTGGTCTACTTTTGTAAAAGCGTATACACATCCATACGCAATCAAGGAGAAGAAAATGAAGAAGGTGCAAGAGGGTGCAAGAAAAGACGTCGAAAGAGCGTTTCGGAGGTTGAAATCTAAGTGGGCGATAGTAGATCGAAATGCACGACCAACAGACACAGCTTTGATGGAGAATATCATGTACGCTTGCATGATACTTCACAACATGACATTGAAAGACGAGGGCGCGACTATTTCACCGGTACACATTCGCGATCCTCCAGTCCCGCCGACCGACACTGAGGATGTTCATATGGAGATACGTGACAGCGAGACACACTTCCAGCTACGATTCGACATCACTGAGCATATCGCCAACAATTTGGAAGTCGTGCTAACTGAAGAAGAGTTGAATGCAAATCCTCCACCACCCTAGATTTGTATTTTTTTTTTCTTAAAATGAAGAATAAATGTTGATTTTTTTTTTAGGAATTTGGTAATTTTTTTTATTTTTAGGACTTTGTAATTTTTTTTTAATCTAATGAATTGTTTTATGTTTTTATCTTATATTAAATGTGTTAGTTTAATTTTATTTGTTTTAGATTAAAAAGAAAATGAAAAAAAAAATTTAATCAATGCCTAAACCATGACTAAATGAGCATACCCCCTACAAAATCATCATTCTACATCAATTCTACATCAAATTTCTCTCCTGTTGGCATCCTCCTATTAGTCCAATTTGATGCCTAACTCATGTCTTAGGCAAGCATACCTCCCACCCTTATCCCATGCCACCAATTTTTTTAGAATGGTTACGTAGCCTAAAACACCCAAAATCTTGTTATCTTTTGGGTAAAGTGGGTAAGGGCAGAGCCCGTTAAATTTTATTGAGAAAACCAAATAATTACAAAATAGAAACGATAAATATTAGATGGAGAACATTTAGTTCGAATTAATATCATCCCTATAGAAAAAACCTCAATAACTCCTAATGCGAGTCCAACACAAGACCAAGCCCACGACCCAAGTATGAATAAGACTCCTTCAGGCCCAAATAAAATTTATCCAATCAAACCCTTTAAGCCCAATACCATTCCTTATAAATAAATAAAAAAAACTCATAATACTGGATCCAAATCCCCACTCTATAAAGGAACTAATCTTACTAGATACAGCAAGAATCCAAATAATATCACCCATACCAATTCTCGGACCTATTCCCAGCCGTTGATTATTAAAAGTCAACGAATTGACCAAGAAAGTCAACACTTCTCAACTTATTTGCAGGATTTTGAGTCCAGGTTTGAAATAGATTATAAAGGATATAAAGCTTCCTGCATGCAATGAACTTCACATCTCTTTTCAGCCCAATCCTTTTAGACCATTTTCACCATTTCATATAGTTTTCACTAATTGAACCCCCATTTTACAGCCAAACAAGGCATCAAGTTCAATCTTCCATGTCCTATCATCACATATACCAGGACCATGGTCCTTCATCTCCCTCATCCCAAACTGCCCCCCACCCTATGACCAAGCAGGCAAAGACTAAAAGATTTAAAAATGAAAAAGGCTGGCACACTTTTGTTGATAATATGACCAAACATGAGATTGAGCAGCTTAACCCACAAGGATTTAGGACAAAAATAGAAAAGAAAGTCATAGAATTGAAGGACGGCATTATAAAAAATTGTCTCTTACTCCGAAAACATTTTCAACTTAATCTATTTCTCTACCTTCTTCTTCATTAAAACAAATTTTCTCCATTCAAGCTTCAACTTTTTTAAGAACCTATTGATAGACAAATGGTTAAAACGATTTAAGGTGTCAAGTTTTGTGGGTGTTGAGATTTGATAAGTTGATACCGATGGTTACATATTTTTCCATCAATTTCTAAGATTTTATAGGATAAATACATTACGTACGTTACACATTTAAAAGTTTACCCTTTTAGACTTGGTTATAGGACATAATTTAACCACTAAAATTACATTCCATTATTACAATCATACAACCATCCTTCCATGGCATTATGTTACACTTTAGGACTTTTAGGTTCCTGATGCGCCATATCATAAGTGGCATGAAGACCAAATAACACATAGTAAACCAACATAATCACCGTGCAGATTCCAAACCGAACAAAAGCCATATAACCCAACGAACCCATTAGAAACAGATTGGTCGCTATTGAAAGTGAAGGAAGCCATGGAACCAATGGCACCCCCCACACTTTCGGGGTTCGTTGTTGCGGCAAAAGCACCGATATCCCAAGGGTACCCATGAACCATAAGGGCACGGTCACCGTGTAACCCACCCAGCCACCGGGGTCTAACCCCCAACAAGCCGACATCCCGATCGATGACGCGATTATGATCGACAAAAACCCGACTAGTTTCAATAAGCTTGTACGCGGGGTCACCCCGCTTACATAGTACCGTCTCACGATTAGTGCAACCGCCATCATCATGAAGACGAAAAGAGTGCTTACGGAAAGTAAAGTGGCTAAAATGTCCAAGCTCGAAAAGAAGGCAATACACGCGCTCGAGATGGTCACTAGTAAGGTAGCGTTTATCGGAGTTTTGGTTTTCGGATGGACTAGAGCGAACCATGGCGGGATCATATGGGCTCTAGCGATATGAGTTATGTACCGAGCTTGACCAAGCGCGCCAACCAGTAGGACTGTGGTCATACCCTTGAGTGCGCCTAGGGCCACTAAATATTTGGCCCATTTCATCCCAACACTCTCGAATGCAACCGAATAGGCTGCATTCGGGTCGATGTCGGTGTATTTTTGCATCATGGTTAGCGAAAGCGCCATGAGGCAATAAATCACTGTAACGATCGACATCGACCCGAGCAGGCCTATAGGTATGTCTCGAGACGGGTTCTTTGTTTCTTCCGCCATGGTTGCAATGGCGTCGAACCCTCCGTACGCAAAATAGACAATTGCCGCGGCTCGGAACACACCTTCGACACCGAAAGGCATGAACGGCTTCATATTCGAAGTGTCCGCGTTTATAAACCCGGCTATGATCACAAACAGAATCATGAGGGTGTTTACCGCGGATGCGACCCAATTGAGAAACGAAGTGTTCCGCGTGCTGCTCATCGCGACCGTGGCTGCGATTGCGAGAACGACAACCGCAATCGGATCGAGAAGATTGTACCCTTCCGCGAGATCCGTTTTTATTCGTAACCAATTCGAGTCATGGTTAAGGAGAGTGGAGAAGTACGACGTCCATGATCGAGCAACCGCGGCACCACCCAGGATGCATTCGAGAAGAATGTTCCCGGCGGTGATGAATGCCGCGAAATCTCCGAGTTCTACTCGGAGGTACGCGAACGAGCCTCCGGCAACCGGAATCTCAATCGCGAACTCCGTGTAGCAGAACACGGAAAGCATCGCGGAGAAACCGGATGCCATGTACGACAAGACGATAGCGGGGCCGGCGTTCTTGTTAGCTTCTTGGCCGGTAAGAACGAATATTCCGGCCCCGATAACGGCTCCAAAACCGAACCACATCAAGTCCCACCAGTTGAGACAACGCTTCATATCATTCTCACTTTGTTTTCGGAGCATCTCGATCTCGTCGGAGTCTTGTGAGCGGGTGAGTAGGCGGTCTTTGAAGCGGGAGGCGGTGTGGGACAAGGCGTTCCGGTAGGTGTTCCAGTCCCGGAAAGATTCCTCCGGGAAGAAATCTTGTTTGGTCCATCGCCAGTAGGATTGTGGCTGGATCTGTTGGTCGTTCGTGTTTTCCGATGAAGACATGTTTGAATATTGATAAGTAGTCTTGGGTAGTTTGTTTGGAATCTCATTTATTGGTTAGTTATTAGTTGGTTGGGTGGTGAACTGGTGATGAAGTGTAAATTGGCATCGTAAATACCATCAGTATCATGGGGCCATGGGGGTCACTATCACTTGTATTCATAAATGGATTTTTCTGCCGGCGTAGCATCTTTGTGTAATCGCAAAATTACATACAGCATATGATGATTGTTTAGGTGTTAAAAATAGAGGCGATGTAACTTGTAAGTGTTATTTTACTAAGAGCAACTATTATATCAGCGCCAACCAGCGTTATAAGTGCCTTTAATGGCGCCAACCGGCGCCAATACCCCCCCCCCCCCCCGGGCATTGTATAGCGGCGTCATTCTCCCACGCCATATGTTTGGCGTCCGTGGAAAGCAAAAGATGACCATTGAACGGTCATGAATTCGACCATTGCTTTTTCTTTTTTTTTTAATTATTTTTTCATTAATTACTCCTTTTACCACTATAAAACCTCAAAACAATCCAATTCTTTTACACTTCTTTCTCTTCTTTTCTACTCCTTTCTTTCTTTAATTTTTTTTTTTAAAACACCATGAATCCCAACCAACAAAATCAAGATTCTTCAAGCAACACCCC
>JBCNJP010006518.1:0-34015 GCA_039602395.1 Deinandra increscens subsp. villosa
TAGTAGAGCAAACCAAATGCTCTGATACCACTTGAAAATGCCTGAGCGTATGGATCTTCTACTTAGTCGTAATGAGATCAATGTAAACGAGTAAAACACAGAGATTAAATACAAATATGCTTTGTATTAACCACAGTGATGACCACAGGGTATACTGAGAAGATATGACACAGAAGCTTAACAATTCTATACAAGACGACCTATTTATACAAGCTGAACCACGACCGGCCGAACCTCAAGTTCGGCCACATGTTCGGAGCCGTCCGAACTCCAGGTTCGCTGGGAGTTCGGACCTCAGCTATATTGCATGTTCCTTCTTGTATTCGATACTTCACATGACGATCAAGGACCATGTATCAACACACGCTTGAAATCTATACTTAATCTCAACCTTTCTTTTGTATATACTTATTATTAGATGGGTTTAAAATTTGGATGTCCATATCAGATTGTTGTTTTGACCATGGTTTGGTATATGTCTTAGATGGATTTAAAATCTTTAATTCCATGCTACATTCGTGTTTATATTGGTGTTTGAAATTAAATGTACATAAATAACTGTTTGCTATTAATTTACTGTTACATATTGGAAAAGAAAGATAATCATGTCAGTTTCTTTTAGTATGAGGGAAAAGAAAGATAATCATGTTGTTTTCTTTTAGTATGAATTGATATCAACAGATTATGGTCCACCTATTAGTTATAGTATGCGGTATACACAGTGTGGTGGCCCAATCACGGTGCCCAACCGGCGCGGACACCACCCCCATAGCGCGCGATCCACCGGCGCGAACCCCAGCATCAAGACTTCCACGGGTGTGATGAGGGGAGAAACGAGGTACCAATGGCTATTTTTACACTTCTTCGTCTACACTTCTGCCACTTCTATATATATTTTTTTAAATCATCATGAATCCCAACCAAAGTTCAAGCCACCCTCAATCAAGCAACCAATACCCGGTCTCCAAACTCAACCAAACCCGCATAACCTGTGGCAAATGCCCATGTATGCGGGTCAACCAAACCCGTTATATACGAACCCGAATCCCCCCCCCCCCCCCCCCGCGCAAACATGTATAATCCCAACCCGAATTTCAACAACTACGCGTAATGAGGCCAAGTTCAACAACCTCAACCGACGCAATTCTCCACTCCATTCCAAGCACCATCTTACCCGCAAACCCCACTTTTCGATGAAGAAGAAGATGTCGAGAATAACCGAAACTCAAGTCCCTAGTCGGGCGAGAAAGGGACGAGGCAAAGGAAAAAAACCGATTAAGGTACCGAGGCTCTAGAAGGCAAGACAAAGTGGGATACAGATGAGTAGATAGTTTTGATCGAGGCTTACATCAACACGTCAGAAGATCCGAAATACAATTTTTTTTTATTTATAAAGTTTTAAACTTTTCATTTTCCGGTGGGAAAGAAGAAGACGCTTCGACAACAAAAAGAGCAAGCTTAAGAAGAGGAGTTATTCTGAGAACTTCACGAGTTCAACCTCGAACAAAAAAAGAGGACGAAGTTGTGAGAAGAAAAAGCCCGTCTAAATGAGTTTCGCGTGCTTTGGATACATCGGGTTTGTCCGAAGAGCGACGGGCTTTGGTCGAAAAAGAGAATCACGAAATCATGGACAAATTAAGAAATAAATAGTTTGTTGGTTTTATTCCACTAAATTATTGTTTTTAATGTTAACACAATCTTTATTTTATATGAATGTAGTTTTTTTTTAAGATTTATGCACTATTTATTTAAATTTCATAACTTATTTATTTGTTTAATAAAAATAGTTGTATTTTTATTTCAATGTTTAAAAAAAAATCAAAAATAAAAAGAAAAAGAAATAATAAAAAACTCCACCACACTATACCACATGACAATGGAGTATACCACATGCTCTTAGCCCTTACATGTGTGCTCTAATGTATATTCTTAAAAGAGTTATTGGGTATATGTAAAGCCTGTTTTAGGTGAATTTCAATATTACATCTTCTAATAATTATGTTACATTCTAATTTGATTTTTATAGGACCATGTGTTTTTTGGTTTTAAAAGATATGATTATAAGATGTGAGTTTTTTCTTTGCAGCTTATAGGTGTGGTGGCTTGCTAAGGCATTGGAACTGATATATTATTTAGGTAATATTTTTTCTTAAACTTTAGTAGCATATGTTTTATATGATATGAGTTATCTTTTTCGTATGTTTTAAAGTTATGAAGAAGTAGGGTTACTGTAATGTTTTCGTTTTCCGAGACCTTAGTTACTATTAGTGAATTGATCCATCTAACTATCACACTATCTGATTGTTGAACATCAAGGGCCTCTCTTTACTTTGTAAATAAGTAGAATGAAGGATTTTATAACGAGTTTACATAAATGATTTTATTACCTTAGTTTAAGAACAAAACTTGAAAAACAAGTTTACATAAAGGTCAAAATTTGTAATTCACTATATATTTTTTTTGAACAATAAATTTGGATCATTGACGGGCCACTGACACCACCCATTCATCTTCATTCCCTATAAGAAGGAAACTCATCATATGTGAGAAAACTCTCTAGCCAGCCAGTAGCCCCATTTCTTTTATCACAGGAAAAACTTAAAAAATTTCTTCATTTTTAATGTCTTTAGGTACCTTAACGTCACTTAAACTAAGAATAATTGATGTAATTCAATATATTTTATATGAATATAAACTTATTAAACATTTAAATCTATATAAGTGTTCAAACATTTTACGATACGTGGTATCAATGTGTGCATTGTCTTTTCTATCAACTCACGCGACACCAAAAATTAATGGATGAGTTGTTTAAATTAAAGTTATCGTTTGTATTAGGGTGGGGGGTATGGATCGGTAAACAATCGGCAAGTATTTAATAACCATACCCCCTTCTTAGACAAGTCGTAAATCGACAAGTTGGAGGTTCAAAATCGATAAGTTGTTACCAATAATTGCAGAATCTCATGTATATAATGTGTGTGGTCTCACCTCTTCAAAACTACCCTACAACTTGTCTAAGACCATATCATCCTAAAAACATCTAAACTTGTCTAAGCGTGGGCGGTGTACAAGATATTTTTTTTCGGCAAACCTTATTTCGGCATCCCAATTTTCGGCAAAAATCGGCAATGTATACCATTGCCTTCGGCAATGGGATTTCGGTAAAAAAAAAAAGAAAATCGGCATTTACTTGCCGAGTCTTGCCGAGGCTTTCGACCGTTATTTTTTGAACGTTGGCTACTAGCCAACGGCTAGTAGCATTTATTATTTTTTTTTTTTGATTTTTTTACAAGATTTCATCCTATATAAACCCCAAAAAACTCAACTTTTTACACCACCATCTACACAAATTTTCTATCCTCTCACACTACCTCACTTCATCATTCTAATTACAACATGCCTCCAATCCTCCCTCCCGAGTTAATGACTTCGTCTAGTAGTTCTAGTGACTCGGACACGGAGGCACTGATGTTTATGAAAACTTGTTACCAAGCCACAATTTTACAAGAAGAAGAGGATACGGCACGTTCGAGGAGAAGGAGAAGTATACGTCGAGATCGTGAGGCAGGGCATGAACGTTTGGTGGAACTCTATTTTGCCGATCATCCTCGTTTCAACGAAGGTATTTTCAAAGACCGTTTTCGAATGTCTAAAAGGTTGTTTTTAAAAATTGTTAGCGACATTGAACAAAATTTTGAATGGTTTCAATTACGTCAAGACGCGAGGGGGAGGACAAGCTTCTCCCCTTTACAAAAGTGTACGGTAGCTATTCGCCAACTGGCGACCGGTAACGTATACGACGAGTACGATGAAACCTTTTCGATGTCGGAAAGAACAACGCGTGAATGTTTGATAAATTTTTGTGATGCTATACTTAAGCTTTATAAGGATGAGTTTCTTCGTTCTCCTACCTCCCATGATATCGAGCGTTTATATGAGGCGCATGGGCAATATCATGGTCTTCCTGGCATGATCGGTAGCATCGATTGTACTCACTGGGAGTGGAGGAACTGTCCACGGGAGTATCATGGGCAATATCATCGAGGTGATCACGCAAATCCAACGATCATTCTCGAGGCAGTGGCATCACAGGACATGTGGTTTTGGCATGCTTTCTTCGGTGTACCGGGTGCTAACAATGACATAAATGTTCTTAACCAATCACCATTGTTTGCGAACGAGTTACATAGCGTTGCTCCGAGATGTCCTTTTGTTGTGAACGGTCGACAATATAAACGTGGTTATTATCTGGTTGATGGTATCTACCCTACTTGGTCAGTCTTTTTGAAAGCCTTTCGTCATCCATACGAGATCAAAGAGAAGAAAATGAAGAAAATACAGGAGAGTGCAAGAAAAGACGTTGAAAGAGCGTTTCGCATGTTAAAATCAAAGTGGGCGATTACTAATCGCAAAGGGCGTCCGGTTTCTAAAGATCTAATGGAGAACATCATTTACACTTGCATGATATTTCAGAACATGATACTTAAAGACGAAGGCAGGGCAATATCACCGATACACATTCCTGATCCTCCGGTACAAGCGCATATCGACGAAACTGTGTTGTATGAGTTACGCGACGCTGAGACACATTTTAGGCTACGACAAGACATAACGGAGCACATCGAGCAAAACGTGGAGGTCGTATTAACTGAGCAAGAAATAAACCAACAGTTCTAGCTTTGAAATAAAAATGTTGTCGTTTGTTTTAAGTAATGTAATCGTCATGTTTTATTTAATAAATTGTTGTTTGATTTATAAATATAATATAATATAAAAGCAAAAAAAAAAACAAATAAACATCCAACTTATCCTACCCAACTTATCCCACCCATACCACTCCAAAAAACAAAAAAGACATATACTTTTTTCTCTCTCCTGTGTCACTCTCCTATTGGTCCATCAACTTATCCCATTTTACTCATCCTAAAAAATTTATCCCCCATACCGCCCACCCTAACACCATCAAAACTAAAAGACTCAACAGCTAGGAAATAAAATAAAGTCAACTATCTCTGAGTACTTATCCTCTCGTTTGGGGTTCCAAGCTTTTAGCTGGTTTTTTAGAGCGAGTAAAAACCCCTGACGCCCGATCGTTTGGGGTTCCAATCTATCCTCTGTATCTCTTTTTCTTGTATACAAGGGATTTTGGGTTCAATTTGGTTTCAGCCGGTTTTTAACAGAGCATTCAGAGTATAGATCTCTTTCCCTAAGGTATTCAACCGATGATTAGGGTTCACTTTGGTTTCAACCGGTTTTTAACAGCGCATTCAAAGTACATATCTCTTCCCCTAAGGTAATTCTTCTACTTTGGTTTCCATGCGGACTTTTCTTAATTACATTCTGTTGAGCTTTGGTTGGGGATTAGTTCATAACTACATAAACAGAAGTTTAACTACTACAAACTAAGTAACCTATTATCTGATTTATTTTAGCTACAATTTGAAGTTTCTATGTTTGATGTTTGTTGGAATGCAAGGTGTACATTGATTCATATCAGATATTTCTACGGTATGTTCTTTGAGAAGTAGGCATACATGTTGACTTCTATACTATTGACTAACATGATGGAATTATTAAACATGTTTAATGTTTTTTATATTTCAAAGCTTATGGTCATTTCATTTTATCGCTATGGGTTATCATTAACTTCTGTAAATCCATTATATTACAAAGCATAATGAACCCTGTTCTTCATAATCTTGATTGGTTCATAATCTCGATTGATTGGTACTTTCCCCGTTGATGCATGCTAGCATTATTTGCGACACTTTGGGCTAGAGCAAGTTCTTGATTTATTAGTATTTCATGCAACTCATTAAATGGAATAGAAGTGTCTCGAGCATGAATGGCATCAATTGTTGGTTTGTAGCTAGCTTGGTCTAGTTCTTTGTCAGAATTGTATCGGTTACATCTTCTGGATCAATGTTCTTTCAAAGGAGGGAAAGTTCATCCACAATGGTCTTCACGGTTTGCATATAGCCGGTGATGGATTGGGTTGGGTATTCGGTAATTCTTTGAGGATTGTTTCAAGCGGTGTTAGAGTTTCTTAATATGGCCCCTTGAAGGTGAAGCATAAGTAGTGGCTAAAATGTTCCAAGCTTCGAGGGAAGATTTTGCATTGGTGACTATGGGTATGATTTGAGGAGAAAGGCTACCGGCAAGAGCTCCAAACAAGAGATGATCTTGGCGGAACCAATTTTGGAAGTTTTTGTGGGGAGTAACATAAGGGTAGGGGCCATCAATGAGTTTATAAAGATCGAGTCCATGCAGGAGAGCCTCAGTTTGGGTTTTCCAACCATAATAATTGGTAGATGTTAACTTGAGAGAAGTGAGGAAGGTGACAGTAGTGAGGTTATATGGTGTTGTACTAAGTGTGAGGATTTGATCGTGTTTTTAACCCATGGCAACAAAGAATAGTAGGTGGAGATGGTTAAGAATGTAAGAGAAGAGAAAGATGGTGATCAACCTTTTGTGATACCATTTGGAAAATAGATTGTTAATAGAAATTGCATATTCTTTCATTGATAGACAAGATATATATATACAAGGTAAAAGATCATTCGAATGAATTCTACGCCAACTAAATTACAACTATGCAATTAGGAGTAAATGAATGATACAAAATATATTTACTAAAATTAATTTGATTATGTAATATCCATCACATAATTATTTGCTTTTTCTTGACATGTGATTTTGCAGGATCTCCTCCTCCCTCCGCCTTGTTTTCTACTTCCGGTTTTCTGTTTTCACCTGCCCGGATCAGAGTTCCACATCCCTCTCCCCCAGATCTGTCATTTCGACATCATTTTAAACAGTCCGACAATTAACCATTTGTTGAAGGAAACATAGCCAAGGAAGATGGTTATAAAAGAGGAGCCGAGTTGAAAGAAACCGTGAGAACAGGATTACTATAAGTTTGCGCCAGTTCAGTTTAGTTTTGACCGGTTTGGTTTCCAACGGTTTTCCTGTTTATTAAAAACGCTCCAAGTTTCCGTTCCCAACTATGGTATTCCATTTTAGGCCCTATTTCCTAGACTCAGAGTCGGAGGAAGAGGAAGAGGAGGAGCTAGAGGTACTAAATCATATGCTCTACTCTGAAACATTTTAATATTCTGTATTTTAGTGAATAACTAATTCTTTAGATATTTACTAGGTTATAACCCCATATATTACATGAGTTGTTATAAACAATAATTTATATGAAGAAATTATATGGCGAAATGATAAATAATGAATATTTAAAAATTATAAATTACAAAAAACAAAGATTTTAGAATTATAAAATTATATTTTAATAAGATAGAGTTGTAATATTTATATGATTTATTAAGTTTTTAGTAAATTATTAGAATAAGAGTAATTATATTTTTGAATTTAATTATTTAAAATCATTAGTGTCTAATAGAAAAATTATTGCTATTTAATATGAGGGATAGGCGGGAAAATTGTGGTGACGACACATGGCAGAAAATGTAGTCTTTTATTAGTAAAAAAATATTGTTAATTAAGATTCATTTTTAGTCACGTTAATGTCACAATTTATTGATTATTACTATATACTAGTCGGAAACCCGCATGATGCCGCGGTAGTAAAATTTGCAACGCGGTATTCATTTCTGTACATGAAAGACAATTTATCGTATTTGACTTATTATTTACTTTACTTATATAACATCATTAAATGTCAATGATCATTAAATAGATTGTTTAGTTTTTTTGTTTCCATCAAAAGATGAATTTAAGTCCTTGTTTAAAAGACTATTTTGCCCCTTAAAGCTCTTAATTTTTTAAGTAAAAAGGACAACTTTGTCCTCCTTATATGTATTATAATATAGTATAGATTAGCAATTTTTCGTTAGGTATTAAACTTTCAGAGATTGTCTTTACTTGTTAGTCTATTAAAAATAAATGTACATTTCAAAAGCATCTTACACATAACAAATATTAAAATCCACGCCATCATTTTTGTTTTTAATAATAAAAATTTATTACCATCTCCTCATTCATAGCTATCCTTAATATCTTTTTCTTTTTGTTTTACCTAGACATACAGCCTTGACGAGATATCGTCTGCCACAGATTATTTTGGTAATAGTAGTCTCATTACGGAGAGTGCATTAGGAAAGGTGTACAAAGGACGACTCTTGAGGAAGGGGATTTTGATAAAATTTACTGTACGAAGGTTGGATTGTACGTATGGGCTAGGAGACGGGTTGCGAACAGAAATCTCAATGATTAGACGTCTACGGAATAAAAATATTGTCTCGGTTCATGGGTTTTGTGATGAGAATAATGAAGAAATTATCATTTACAATTACAGGCAAACATTTCATGGAACTCTTGACCAACATCTAAGTGATCCAACTCTCACATGGTCCAAAAGACTTCAAATATGTTTAGGTGTTGCACAAGCCTTGAATCACATCCATTATGATGTCATGCATTGTGACATTAATAGCTCTAAAATATTTTTAAATAAACATTGGGAACCCAAGATATATGGTTTTGAACTTTCCACGGAATATCCTCAAAGTTGGAGGCATCGCCTTCTCTTCTCTCGTTACTTTGACAACAACAATATGACACCGAAATATGATGTTTACTCTTTTGGTGTGTTATTGTTGGAAGTCCTTTGTGGGAGGAGGCTGGTGATTATAAATGATATTGTTGATCGTGAAGAACTAGATAAGATCATTGATCCTAATTTAAGGAAACAGATGGACACAGAATCGTTGAGACACTACAAAGATTTAGCTTATGAATGCTTGAATCAACAACCTGAGCAACGTCCAACTATGGATCTGATTGTGAAAGAACTTGACGTGGTGTCAGAACTTCAATGGAGTTATGTAGAAATGGTAAACCCATCATATCCTTTTGTTTTTCTCCTTTCATCCTTTTCTCATTATTACTTTGATGTTTATGGATTTATTTTACATTGTGGTAATTTGTATTGAAGGAACACGCAATAGGTGCAGATGAAGGTACATCATCCAACATGTTGAAGGTAATTAATTAATTCCCTTTAATTAGTTTGAAGTGATTAAATTGACGTTTCCCTGTAACACACGCATTACATTTAAGTAAATTTATAATATATATGTGTGTGCGCTCACACATATTAAATTGATTTTTCAGCGTAAAAATGGCAGCACATTTGACAAAATTTGGTGTTCTTTTTAATTTGTTTGAACCTTGAATACAAAATTAATAATTAGACTAAGTTATTTTTTTAACAAAAGAAATGCTGGAAGAAAGGTAAATAGAAAATCCTCATACCCAACAAGACTATGCCAAAATAATAAGAAAGCCATTTTTCTTCACACCTTTCAGAACCTCACAATTTTAAAAAGTATGTGCTCATGTGTTGTTTTCTTTCCAAACCAAAAAAAGTGTCTGTGTTTTGAACTAGCTAAACTAATTTAATAAGGTTGTAAGTACACGTCTTGAAACCGTTAGGTGTTTGCCATCATTTTTTTAAATCTTTTGTGATTATATATTCATGTATATTTGTATAAACTTTAGTTCAATTTTTAAAGTCGATACTCCATTCGTCTATATTTCTTATAATGAATTGAACATATGATGTACAAGCTCCAATACTACTTGTCTCACTTGATGCATATATAATTGTGTAGATGGATCTTTTGATGATCCCACTAAACGAAATAAAGCTAGCCACAAATAATTTCGATTACAAGTACCATGTTGGGTCTGGTGGGTATGGCATAGTGTATAAAGCAAAACTTGATGTTTTAAATATCCCAAGTTTTTCATCAATGGAAGGGAAGTGTAAAGATGAACTGTCCAAGATAAACAAAACTGTAGCTATAAAACGTATTCTTAGTAGAGCGGATGAGCAAGGTAAACAAGGATTTTCAACAGAAATTCAATTGCTTACATGTTGTAAGCATCCAAATGTAGTCTCTCTTCTTGGCTTTTCTAGAGAAGCTCGTGAAATGATTCTTGTATATGAGTATGCTTTTAAAGGAAGCCTTAGTGATTATCTGGGAAACACTAGAGACACTAGAGCGGTTAATCTTACTTGGTCTCAAAGATTACAAATTTGTCTTGATATTGCGCATGGAATTAATTACCTTCACACTAAAATGGAGGGAAAGCCAAGAATAATACATCGAGATATAAAGAGTGAGAACATTTTGTTAGATGAAAATCTTAACGCAAAGATTGCCGACTTTGGGCTCTCCAAATTCCATCCTGTGAACCAACAAGCTAGCACTATCTATACAAAAAATCTAGCAGGGACACGGGTTTATATGGATCCAGAATATTTGACAACATCCAAGTATAAACCAGAATCAGACGTCTACTCTTTTGGAGTAGTTTTATTTGAAGTTCTATCTGGGAGAGTGGCTTATGATTCAATTTACACTGATGAAAATGAAATGGGGCTAGCACCAGTTGCAAGGCGACGCTTCAATGAGGGAACGTTAAAGGAACTTATAGATCCTATAATAATAGAAGGAGATGATGATCACACTTTTACTCTAAATAGAGGACCCAATCAACATTCATTCGACACGTTTTCAAAAATTGCAGATCAATGTTTGGCAGAAACTCAAGCCAAGCGTCCAACAATGGAAGTCGTCATCAAGGAACTTCAAAATGCTATAAACTTGCAAGTAAGTCGAGATTAAGGAAAAAAACAATATTTATCTTTATATTCTTGATCCACTTTAAACATCTTGTGCTCAATAACATTTTAAAAGGATGGTAGAATTTAATCTCACTTTAGTTTAGTATACATAAAACACAAATCTCATGTAGAGAAGTACAAAAAGGTTATGAAATTATAAGAAAATTACAAAATTTTTCTTCATATTCTTAAAATCGCTTTTAAAAAGTACTATGTTTGTTATCATTTTGAAAGGATGCTATATTTATTCTCACTTTAGTTTTAGAATACATATAATACAAACTTGAATTTCAGATTTATAACAGTAGACAAAATATATGAGTTTAAACCATGAATTATGTATGTATGTTTGTTTTATTTTTATTTTTTTTAACGGCATTTCTGTTTGTAGAATAAAAAATTAGTAATTGTGATAACTACAACATAGTTTTAATATCTAGACGTATAAATTTACTCAACTGCTTGAAATTATAATCTAGAGATTATATTATATGTTTCTTAGTAGGGGTCTTTCTAAGCAACTTCGTAAATGACTATGTCTTATCTAAGAAAAACTTACAAATTGAATTTAATGTATAACTACACTCAAGGGAATGATTAAGAAAAAGGATGCAAATGGAGATGCATTACTAGAAAAAAAAAAAAAAAAAAAACTATGCATCAATTTGAAAGGAAAAAAATTGTAATGCGCACACATGTTTTGCAATTCTAGAAATGTAAGAACTAAGGATAAAGGGAAAATTCCCTTTTAATTTCATCATCATCCTTACCCACAGAACATTTTCTTCCATTTTGACACACAATGTTGCAGGGGGATACAATGGTTCTCTCAAGGTTTCGGCTCAGTGATATAGTATTGGCTACCAAGAACTTTGCTAAGATATATTGTCTTGGTTTGGACACAAATGGTATGGTGTACAAAGCTGAACTCAGTCATTTTGGCAACAATAGTTTGTTGGCAACAGAAGGGAAGAATAACGGTGAACCATCCAAGAAATGCTTTACTGTTGCTATAAAACGTATAACCGGTGGAAAAAGCCAGCAAAGAAAACAAGTATTCTTTGAAGAACTTGAAATGCGTACTACTTATAAGCATCCCAACATAGTCTCTCCGCTTGGCTTTTGTGATGAAGGTGATGAAATGATCCTTGTCTACGAACATGCTTCCAACAGAAGCCTAGAAGACTATTGGAAAAGCGATGATAACATGGATAATTTTACATGGACCCACCGTCTAAAAATGTGCCTTAAAATTGCACATGGACTCCATCACCTTCACACCAAGATGGGCAACCCGCACGGTGACATAAATAGTGCCAACATTTTGTTATACAAAAACTGGGAGGTGAAGATTGCTTTCTTTGGGATCTCCAATCCAACAAATCAAGATATTGGCATGAAAGTGTATAAGGATCCAGAATATGAAACGACTCATAGATCAGAAAGAAAATCAGATATTTACTCTTTTGGTGTAGTTCTTTTTGAAATCTTTTGTGGGAGGTTGGCATATGATCAAGTTTACATTAAAGAAAATCACAAAGGGCTTGCTCTTATTGCACGCAAGTGCTTCGATGATGGAACCATAGAGAGAATAATAGATACGAGGCTAAAGGAAGAAACTGATGAAGACAGTTTCACCTCAAACAGAGGACCCAATCGAGATTCTTTGGACGCATTTTTAAGAATAGCATATATGTGTTCGGGAGAAGCTGCTAAGCGACCTACAATGGAAACGGTGATCAAGGAACTTGAGACATCATTAAATTTTCAAGTAAGTATTTTCAAGCTTTCTATACTCTAGAAAAGAAATACTCTTCCAAATAAATTCAGATCAAGTTCTTATGAAGTATGCCTTTCATAGTAAAATAATATATGCAAACTTGTACAAAGATTTTCTTTTTTTTTAAATTTGCTTTGATTTTACAAAATTCAAGCATTCTTTTTTGCGTCTAACTTTATTCTTATTTCGTATGCTTTATGTATCATACATTTTATTGTAGTTGGTGTTTTGTATGTTTTATAAATTTTAATCTTATTGTGATTTTTAACTGTTGCATATTATATTTTATTTGATAGTTTTTATCGTATTCACCATTTGACATATTGACCTGAGATTTTTTTAATATCAATTTGTATTTCAAAAGCTAATTATATTAGTGAAAACACCTTTTTCTTCTTAATAGTTAGTCTTCAGGCATTTTTAATATATAGAACCAATAATATGTTGTGAACTGCGAGAACCGCATAACACACTTGTACATAGTGGTATAGAATATAATCTAAGAATAGAAGTTAACCAATTATATATGTGTTTATGTATTGTAATTTGCTGTTAAATATGTGCTGTAATTTGGGGGTTGGGAGTCTAAAATTGAATACCCTGACTTTTACGAAATCTTAGAAATGAATTTAAAGTATTGTTTTTAGATGCAGAGCAACTTCAAAAAAATCCACGTTTCAAACCAAAACTTTTTATTTGGCCTGTCTTATGTGCATGAAAAGCTCATGATTGGCAGGGGTATTTTTTTCTTGAATTATGAAGCTGATTGAATGTCTCATGCTTTACAGGAAACCTTGGTGAAAAACCTCCAAATTTCACTTAAAGATATTAAATCAGCCACAGAAAACTTTAGTGAAAAGAATTGTATTGGAAGTGGTAGATTTTGGAAGCTATATAAAGGGGAACTTCCATTTGTACAACACAATGCCAATGTTAGCAGGTGTACCGCCATCGTTGCAAAGCGGTGGGATAGCAAATTTGGTCAAGGAGATCATCAATTTCGGAAAGAATCTAACATTCTTTTCAAATGTAGGCATGAGAATATCATTCGTCTTGTAGGATATTGTAATGATATGGATGAGAAAATCATTGCTTATGAGCATATGTCCAATGGAAGTCTTGATAAATATTTGAAAGATGCTAATCTTACATATATGAAACGGCTCAAGATATGCATTGATGTAGCAAGTGGACTGGAGTTCCTTCATCAAGGTGATGTAACGCTAAAGAAGTTGTTACACAAAGACATTAGAAGCGCTAGTATTCTACTAAATGATGATTGGAAGGCAAAAATTTCTAACTTAGAGTTATCTTCATTAGATACGTTACATAAGGACACAGGAGATGTCAGCGAAAATGCAAACGCTACATCAGGCTACCTAGACCCCCAATACAAACAAGGTTTTCTAACAGAAAAATCGGATATGTATTCATTTGGTGTGGTTTTATTTGAAGTCTTGTGTGGAAGATTAGCATGGATAGAGGATTGTAAGGATCACTCTCAGTCTTTAGGCCCATTGGCTAAAAGGTGCCATGAAGAAGCGAAACTTGATGAGATGGTGTTTGAGGGTATAAAAGATCAAATTTGTCCGGAATCATTAGCTGCAGTCGCAGATATTGCCTACCAATGCTTACATGACAAGGGTGATGAACGGCCAACGGCATGTCAAGTAGTATTGCAACTCAAGAAATCATTGGATGACCAAGTAAGTTCTCATTGTTTGTTTAAATGCACGTATAGCAAAACTGTTATATGTATCTGTTAAATAGATAGATCAAAAGATACATAAAATATAAACAAAAAAGTTTGTGGAATCTTCACAATTGATTTCATGATATATGTTCGTGTGAAATAGTTGGGAAACATAAGATCATTTTAAAAGATAGTTAACACATATGATGAAGAAAATGAATTTACTGATAGTATTTTTTAATGTTTTATTTATATATAGGAAGAATATGAATTATGGGGGGCACAACTACCGGAAAACTATAAAGAAATAATTCAGATGTCAAAAACCCCAGATATCTATTCTACCGCAAAGAGAAAATATCTTTATGACACCCTCTCCAAAGGAATCCTCAATCAAGAGGGCACAAGGGTAATTATCTTGTTATGCTCTCTCATACATTTTGTATTTCATGCATGTTCTGTTTTTCTTTTTTTAGATAATTAATGCTTAAAAATAGTTCTGTCTACAGATACGGTCATGGGAGTTGGGCCAAATGATCCGAACCCCATCACTGTCCTAAGACCATGTCAAAGAAGTTTCATAATAGTGGGAAAGTAGAAGGGGGAGTTAGTCAAGTACTATTTCTAATTAGCTTGTCTAGGTTTATTTATATCAGATTTCTCTTTGTTTCTAGGTATTTAGAATTGTTTATGATGTTTTTGTATATGGAGAGCAACCCACTCTCAAATTGGGTGTGTTTATCAATCATCCTACTTTTGTTTCACTCCCAAATCTCAGATTCTAATATCTACCTGCTATGAAAGCTAATCATCTACCCTCTTGCAAAACCCGTGTGTATGCTTTATGTCGGAATCAATCACCTAACTCAGCCTCCTATTAGGAACCATGTATTATCAGAGTATTCACAAAACGCTCATATGAACCACGTATAATGAGGTCAAGAAGATAACAGCCCTATCTGCTTCATCAATTGCCCCTTCTCTTTTCCCTAAATCAAAATCATTCATGCATTTGCACATAATAGGAACTGGATTTGATTTTTTTAACAGTGGTTTTCACTCGGAAGTAATGGAGCAATAAATGAAATGATATCAGCAAGCCAATTTTCATACCAAGATCATGGTTCACATCAGTGGCGTTCTGTTCCGGAATCAAGGTTCGTTTTTTTTCGTTTGTTAGCACATACATGTGTTAGATGTGATTTTGTATCTTATAACTAACATGTATGTGCAGGTTTGATAAAATAGCAGAGATGTTAGATATCTTGAATTTGAATATCCAAATAAAGATGAGAAGTCGGTTTATAACTTCTGGTGTCAATTACGGTATTCATCTTGTCTTTAAGTTTTGTGGTGCAAGAAAAGTTGTTGCTAAAAGGATGTATGTGAACCTAACTTACAAAATGGGGGATGAAACTTTACATGCTTATTTCGCAACGTGGAGAAAAGATGAATGGATGATGATTGAGTTGTTTCGTTTCTTGAATCACAAGGAATCAGATACTACTGACTTTGAGTTTCTATTAGAGAGCTTTTGTTGTGAAGACAGTGCCATTTATGTTGAAGGAATTGAGTTTAGAGCCATTGACAATGCAAGTTTTACAAATCTTTTAATCTGTTCTTTTGTTTATATTTCATGTTGTACACTTCCAATTTTATCATAACATGGTTTTAATATATTCTTACAGGTGAAACCTGAAGAAAACAACTCAATGGAAGTCCAACAAAACACAGATTTGATGCAACAATTGCAAACTAATGATATTCCTTCCGATACATATGGC
The DNA here is from genome assembly GCA_039602395.1 of Deinandra increscens subsp. villosa. Lineage (NCBI taxonomy): Eukaryota > Viridiplantae > Streptophyta > Magnoliopsida > Asterales > Asteraceae > Deinandra > Deinandra increscens. Next base: position 15,921 of record JBCNJP010006518.1, read on the forward strand.
GTAGAAGCTATTTCGAAGTTGTTTGGATGGAGGAACAATAAGAACCAATATTACATGCTTTCAGCAAAAGAGGCCTTTAGTGACCCTTTTAATGCAGGGATCTTAAACTTGAAACGCTCAACTGAGTTCAGATTTCATATGGTGGCTGAGCTTCTATCAACACAAGTGTTCCATATTAATTGCAACATTGAAAGTAAAATATTGCTACAAAATAAAGAATATGGTTGTTACCTAGTGTTCAAGCTTTCAGAAAAGTGTTTTGAGTTGTATTGTCCAGTGATGGTAGAAGATCTACGTGAGCATGATAATAATAGGCCTAAAGTTGTATACTTTAGATCCCCGAGGCCATGGAATATAGATGATGTTGATCGGGTTCCTCAAGAGAGGGAAGATGGATGGATGGAGGTCTATATGTGGAACTTTAAACCAGATCAGAACAATTTTATTTCTGTATATATGATATTTACAAGTTATGAAGGAACAATGTCTGGCCTTATTGTACGCGGCCTTGAGTTTCGCCCCATGTAAATTCATCAATAGGAGAGATTTCGGGCCCTGTTGTATTTGTATATAGACACAATAAATAAAGTAATGATTGATATACTCGAATCCAGTTCTAGCCCTTAAAGTTTGTTCTTGGCGACTACATTGAGAACTAAACTAGTATGATACTTGATCAAAATCGATCGATAGTGCTCTAATTGGTAGGATTTTCTGTTCAGTACTATATGACTCATTTTAAGATCTGTAACCTCATGGAACTGCTTGGTGGTGGAAGTGACTGATTAAGGAACATCAGAGCATCTCTTTGCATGAGCGTGCATCATGTGAAGAGGATTGAAGAAAGAAAGGAGCGGGTAAATAAGGAGTTAGATGGAGGAAGTGGGAGTTTAAGCAATTGACAGTTAACCTTCAGATAACTATCCTCAAATGAAACCCGCACGTCCATCTGTAACCACACAATTAACGCGGTTGATAATGTCAGTCTGAAGTTAACCTTCAGATAACTATCCTCAAATGAAACCCGCACGTCCATCTGTTACCACACAATTAACGCGGTTGATAATCTCAGTCTGATCTGACGTTCCGTAGCCTCTAAAAAAATGGTTGAGATATTGGTCGTGTCATATAATAAAGGGTTATTGGTTTTGGTTTTAAATAATCCCAACTATCTGTAATTGGCCGATAATAATCCTAACTCAGAAAATGTTTTCTAACGAGCCAAACTTTCACCCTATTTTTTTCTGACAATCCCAAACTAACAAATTTGTAACGGCGTTAATTTTTTATGACGTGGCATGATGAGGTGGTAAGATAAGGAGCATTTGTGAAAATTAATAAAAGATGAGGGACCATATAAGAAAATTTAATAAAAACATTTAATACAAGGAAAATTGGCGCCATTTAATCCTATCTTTTCACTATTGGCAAAGAATAATCCATGTTTTCACCTTGGCAACTGGCAGTCCCACGTTGTCGTGTATTTGTTTTTTAACGATCCCGCCGTTAAAAAACTTAACGGTGTTAAGTTTTTGCTGACGTGGCGAGTGATGTGGCATTTTTTTTTAAAAAAAATTCTTAATTTATCTAGTCAACACTCCACCACCCCCACCACCAACAACCACCACCGGTCGTCTTCTCCGGCGAACTCCGGTCATCTTCTCCGACGACCTCTTGTCGTCAAATCTCCGGCCACTCCGACAGCTCGAATTCAGTGATCATACGGATCGAATTCAGTGATCAAATTGCTCAAATTCATACTGTTTGACTTTTCAGAGTCAAACATCGTGAACTTTGACCTCAAAATCGGAGGTGAATTCGTGCTTGTTAGTGTTAGTGATTGATTCTAGTAGTTATAGTTCTTTATCTTGAATCCATTGCAACTTACATAACTGATTTTGGTGAAGATTTACTTTAATCCGTAAAATCACAGTTGATGTTCTTCGAAGCTTTGGTCTCTAATGGCGGATTTTAGATTTCTTGCTTATTTGGCATAAATCTGATACCTACAAGTTCATTTTGATCATACAAAGCTATTGGTGTGGTTAAATTTTAGTTTAGATCAGAATTGAGTTAAAACCCAGTTCATGTTCATCATGGTTCTCAAATTCGAACGTTCAATTTGCAATAAAACTGCATAACAATGGTGCTAGTTTGAATCCTTTCTTCGTCACGAATTCAATGCAAGTTACGGAATCAATTTTCGTTCAAAACTGAGAGAGATATCAGTGTTTAAAGATTGTTGTTTGTCGCCGGAAAAGTTGATATTCGCCGGAGAAGACGACCGGAGTTCGCCGGAGAAGATACCGGTGGTGGGTGTTGGTGGTGGGGGTGGTGGAGTGTTGACTCTATAAATTAAGAATTTTTTTTTAAAAAAATGTCACATCACTCGCCATGTCAGCAAAAACTTAACACCGTTAAGTTTTTTAACGGTGGGACCGTTAAAAACAAATACACGACAACGTGGGACTGCCAGTTGTCAATGTGAAAACATGATTATTATTTGCCAATAGTGAAAAGATAGGATTAAATGACGCCAATTTTCCTTAATACAATTACTAAATTACATATATATATACACACACACATAAATATACAGTTTATACACACATCACCACCATCATCTTCCATTCTTCCCTGACAATTCACCACCGGCACCACCACCACTCCGACACCATCACCCCCGCTCCGACACCACCACCGGCTCCGATACCATCACCACCACAACTCCGGCACCACCACCACAACCCCGACATCACCACCAACAGCCCGTCGTATATTCCGACATCCGCGCTCCATCTCTCTAAACTGTGTCGTTTCAATCATTTCCGGTGAGGCTCTGACGTGATGTGGAAAGTCGATGCTAGATCCGGCGATATCAGACACTTTCACGCGTGACCTGCAACTCCGGCGACTGGCAACTCGGCACCACCACCGATTGATCGAACAGATTTAAGAATGGCGACGGGAACTCACGATGGTGACGGAGACATGATGCTTAGATCTGAGGTTGGTGGTGGTCGGCGGTGGAAGTCACTGGTGAAGAATTAGTCGGGGATGACGAACGGCATATGGGTGGGTAAGATTTTTAAATGTTTTTATTAAATTTTCTTATATGGTCCCTCATCTTTTATTAATTTTCACAAATGCTCCTTATCTTGCCACCTCATCATGCCACGTCATAAAAAAATTAACGCTGTTACAAATCTGTTAGTTTAGGACTGCCAGAAAAAAATAGGGTGAAAGTTTGGTTCGTTAGAAAACATTTTCTGAGTTAGGATTATTATCGGCTAATTACTGATAGTTGAGATTATTTAAATCTAATAACCCTATAATAAATGGGTAATTAGTTTGATCATTAAAATTTGAGTAAATTGCACCGGAGATCCCTGAACTTTGCAAAAATCTCATATTGAGTCCCTGAACTTTTGAAAGTGCAGGGGAAGTCCTCAAGGTTTCACTTTTATCTCACCTGGGGTCTCTTGGTGTTAGACCTAGGACCCCAGGTGAGATAAAATGAACCTTTGGTGTTAGACCTAGGGACCCCAGGTGAGATAAAAGTGAAATCTTGAGGACTTTCCCCGCATTTTCGAAAGTTCAAGGACTCAATATGAGATTTTTGCAAAGTTCAGGGACCTCCGGTGTAATTTACTCTTAAAATTTACATTATTAGGACTGCAGTGCAAAAAGAAGCCGGCAAACTCAAAACTTTTACCTATTGAGTTACTACGTTTAGGGACGTTCAATGTAATTAATAAAGACACCATTCATAATTTTAATAAGCTTAAAGTAAAATTCATTTGTTTGGCCGTTAGGACTTTTAAGGAAAACACATTTGACAATTGAGGAAATTATTTTACTTGCTTTGCATATTGACTTACCAACTTTTTGAATTAAAAATTTTATTATAATCTACATGTATCTTTTAGTTAACGGTGAAAACTATTCATGTGTGCAACGACTCTAATCTTTAAGGACTGAAAAGATTTTGAAGATCACGACTCTAATCTTTAATTATGCCAATTGAATTTTACATAATTCTATTGATCTTAAATTGCCTTTCACCGTTTATCTTCCCGTCTGTAGATACATAATTTGAAAATGTGAGAAATGTCATACGAACCATATGTCTATTTTCTCACTGGTATACAGGCGATATGACTCTTATAAGATGGCGGTGATGTTTGTATAGTACAAGAATGGTTTTCATTTGAATTGGTTTTTGAGAATAACAATTAAGTTTCCTGTCGTTCTCTCGTTTTCTTTAATTTTTCCTTGGTTTAAAACCAGAGCGCATAGTAGAATCCATAATATATACAGATAAAGAGACATAGTTTTGCTCAAGTTAACAGGGTTCATTCATCACTAAGTAAACCTTAAATACTACAGATGATGACCAAAGCTTCTAGGATTTTCTTAAATTTGTCTGTTTATTTTTGTTGGGGGAGAAATAATGAGCAATACTAGAACCTCGTTTCACTGTGTTCGCTTGCTTCTGAGGCCGAAGCCATGTACGAACTTCTTCCTGTATTTCTGCTGGTAACTCATTAACCACTGATTGGTCAATTTCGCCTGCATTGTAACGCCATGAATCTGTTCTTCGTTTATTTTGACTCTCACTCCCCATATCCAATGCTTCTTGTACTCCTTCTATCAGTAAATTAACAATCATTTCAAACGATAAAATATGTACACCATGAGCAATAATGAAGTTTGATACCTGACGGCAAGCATTTTGTTTCTTGATTTGATGAAGAGCAGGAGTTGGTTTGGAGAAATCTCAAGATGGAAGATGTTCCCTAAAACAAGTGGGAAGTCGAGATCAAATTCATTTAGTTGTTTTTTTCTGTGATCAGAGTCCTTTAGAGAAAACTCATAGGACCCACCAATCTTTGCTAACCAATGGGACCAAATAGGCTACCCCTTGAAAGTTAGATAATTGTTACAGTACACTATAAATTAAAAATCCCAACAGAAAGACGATACCTTTTCTTGTGTTGCTTTCCTTTTCTGCTCATATGATCGTTTTCCATCATTAATATTCCTTTCTTTCTCAGATAACCTTAGTTGTGGTTCATGTTGTTTTGAAGTGGAACAACTTTCAATAGCCTGCTTCCATAAAAAGAAACACACGTCTTCAAGATAAATTTCATCATAGAATGGTCAAAAATCAGAGTAGAAAACATTTTATACGTGTATCATGAGTCATGACGATAATAAATAACCAGACCTCATCTTTACACGCGGTCTCATATTGATCGAGACTGAAAGTATCAGATGTGATTTGAGTCTGTCCCCCTTCACATTCTGTTTGATGAGAGGCTGAATGGCTTTCAGTTCCTAATTATATGCAAAAACTAATTACTATTTTAACATGTGTGAATCTATAAAAAAACTAAAAATAGAAAGATTTACTGACTTGATGGTGATAAGTTATCACTTTCTGGTGCAAATTTTTTATCAGACTGTTCTGATGAAGCATGAAACCGATCTTGACCATGGAAGTATCTCGTTATTGAACAAGTTCCCTGCAAGAAAACAAAAAAAATGAAGAACTGCTCACTTTCAGAAGTTTGAAAGGTTAGTTAAATATGCATTGCTTACGGATGGTGCAGCAACAATTTTACTGGCTGAAACAGAAAGATTAGTAACTCCCCAACCACCATCGACAGGATTCGTGTATGACCCAAGAAATTCACGTAAAGCAGCTTGAAAAAGATTTACAGAATCTTCTAGAACCTTTCCTGCTCCATATCTCAAAGGACATGACTTAGAAGGGAATTTCTTGAGCGAATCTGTATCTGTGGACTGTAAAAATAATATAAGTAACATTAAATGATTAAAATATCATTTAAAGAAAATGTAAAAATAATAACGAAAAGAGTTTAACTTTGAAGAAAGAATAGCAACCTTATATGCATTAGCATGCAGAGTAAGTGTATGTGCAACTCGTTTATTTGTTTCTAGATCTAACTGGAGTCGTTCACTTAACTCCTCACATAGTTCTTTAAGCCACTTTTCAACCTGAATGAGTTACAACAAAACTAGAAAAATTAATAGACTTTATTACTAAAAAGTAGCTGTAAATGGAATTTTTGTTAACATATTTCAGACTAAATTCACACCATAGTCAATTTTAATCAATGGGAAGAAAATACTCACGGCAGCAAGAGTTTTTAGGGCTCGAACTCCAGGAAACGTCTTCCCAGAACCATGGCTTTTAGGGAGCAAACGGCCCTCAACTTCATCCCCACTAATACCTCTAGCGGTATTCCATAGCCAAGTACTGAAAATAAAAATAATAAACTAATGACCAATAACTAATGATAATGAATAATGAATAATAATGATAGTTACCCAGTATTAGCACCATAAATATCTTGTAGTTTTTGCTCGGAAAACTGCAATAGATCCCCAACAGTATTCACACCAAGGTCAGTTTGCAAGGAACTCCCAAGCTTCCCGCCAAGCTGTTTCCTGATAGTGACATAACATCTAAGCATCTTAAGTAAAACAAAAGATTAAAAGAAGATGATCAATCATGTACTAAAGAACAAACTTACATTTTCTTTATAGGCAAAGGTTCAAGGAGCCCTTTTACTGATGCCAAAGTGACAATAGTTTGTTGTGCTGGTTTATTCATACCACTTGCTAGTTTAGCCAGCATCTGCAAAAATTGACATTTTATTATGATCAAAAAAGGTAATTCTTGACATGAATACTATTCTAGGAGTACATAGAGAAGATAATTAAAAGGATTTAAAAAAAAAATACCTTGTTATGAGCAACACCTGCAGAGCAGGTAAATTCAGTCTCCCGTAGAACTTGCAACCGGAGTTCAGCAACAATAATAGCTCCACACGCTAACAGTTTATCACGGTGATCAGCATCTCTTCTCGTCAGCCACTCCCTCACAGTCTCTCTGTCATCATTTCCATTCTAAACAAATTTGGTTCATGTCAAAATTTATTTATTGTATCACTACAATACGACTAGTGTGGTATAAACCCATATCTCCTAGAATAAGATAAAAAGAAACTAAAATCTAAGAAATTTATACGTTGTAATACTCCAAAATGTTACAAATCATGCTGTCTTACCAAACTGAGCCCTAAAACATGTGATTTAAGAACTTCTTCATCAATACTTTCCAACGTTTCTAATGGTGTTTCTTTCAACATTGTCTCGGCAGCATCAGTGAGGTCGAGGTACACTTCATCAATTGACGCACGTTCACATCGCCCCTTTCTTGCAAGAATAGAAACAACCTACAAAAATAAAAGAAAATACACCAATCTTTTACCATCTAGACACCCAAAAAACTATGCAAAACTCAAAACTGTTTAGAAAGTTTTAAACTTTATGAACCTCTGAACCTGCATTCCTATATATGGTCAAGTCAGCTTTACCACGAGCCACCGGGACTTGGACCAGGTGAATTTGGGGACAAACTTTCTTTGCTTCATCACCTCTCATTGAGCTTAACACCAAATGAGACATGAATAAACAGATAGTCAGAGCTTAGTACCGAAAACGAAAAGATGTCTATAAATTTCAAATGTTAACTACGAATGATACCGTTTAACCCCGTCTTTCCTAGCTTCATAACCGACTGCAATCAGACCCCCACCTTTCCAAGAGTTGTACTGAACCACAGCAGTTGGTTGACCTTTTAAATGAGGCTGTTTTCGTTGCTCCACTAAAATGAAAGAAACCATCAGAACGAAAATTGAGAAAATTTAGGGATATTTTCCCCAATTTTCTGTAAAGAAACCGCGATTAAACTAAAGAAATCTAAGCCTAAATTACAGCAGCATCTTCAATTCCTCAAACCAGTAAACGAAAGTCCCCCTTCTCTTTGTTGATTAATCGAGTAACCCAACTACTTTGATATCATTAGAAAGGAAAGAATCCGAATGTTATAGTAGTAGTGCGAACAGGAATGATGAAAAACCAAACCAAAACCCTAACTATTAACAAATAAGTGAATCGGATAGACAGGGGCAGTTGGAGAGAGAGAGTAAAAGGAAACCTTGAACGTAGAAGCAATCCATGTCGACGTGAGCAATGATCCTGGAATCAGACGTCTCTGGTCGCGCCACCGGCATCTCTCTCTCTTCGTATTTCCCTCCAATTTCAAGTTTCAGAAAGGGTTTCCCTTTCTTTCTTTATAGAACGATCAGAAAAATGACTCGCCTATGTACTTAGTTGGTGAGAGGGCTAGGCTAACCTTTGTGTGTAGATAGTTGGGGAGTGAAAATTTGTATATTTTTCCGGCCAGTATTTGATACCCGTGTATCGTAGTGACGGATTTTAAAAAAATTATTATTATTTTTATAGACAACAAAAAGATGAGAAAGTTCATGATCGTGTCGTACGTATTACTTTTGTCCGATTCCTTTATATAATGAAGAAATATTTAAAGATATGTTTTGGATGTACTCGGATCGTTAAACGATACGGAAACCCAATACCCATATTTTCGATTGGGATGGTAGCAGGACAAGAAATTGTCTAGTTGAAGAGGCTAATGGAAGACATAAATCAGAAAGTTGATTACAGAGTGAAGATGTTTCGTGACAACACATCAGCGATTAAGTTAGCCAAAAACCCAACGTTTCATGCACGGACTAAACATGTCGAAACAGACTACCGTATTATTAGGGACAAAGTGTGAACGGGGAAATAGATCTTACATATGTCGATACAAGGGTACAAGTAGCCGATGTCTTGACAAAAGGGTTGCCTAAACAAAAATTATTGGAATTTCGATCTAGCTTGAACATGAAAAATGTTGGTATTAAAAGGGAGTGTGAAAATATTTATGTAATACCAACTTTGTTATGTAAAAAAATAAAAGGATTAAGAGAGGGAGGGTCGGGAAGTCACAAGGGGTGGTTTATGGAGGAGACTCAAGGACCTGGAGTATTAAATCTAATGTTTGAATGATATTTTTATTAATAAGGTTTCCTGGCGTGATTAGGATAGTTTGTCTATTTAAAGTAATGTTTGATGAACTTTTTCATATTGCAATTCATAAGTTCTTTGCTTTCCTTTATAGTGGCCGGTGATTCCGTAGATTTATTAATAATATAATGAAATTTCATAGATGAATAGTATACTTTTTATTTTTTAAACTTTGACCACGTGACTTTGGTACTTTGACGTTTTCTACCCGTAAACTTTTACAATTTGTTTTTTTTTTCTTTTTAATAAAATAGTAAACTTTTGGTTTTCATAGTTTGACCACATATGTTTCATACTCTTACGTTTTGTATCGTTTAACTTTTAAACTTTTTTTTTTATTTTAAGTTTTGTGGTCTTCTATTTTGGCCACGAAACTTTTAACTTTTCTACTTTCGTTTTTAGTATATTTTTATAGTTTTATACTTTCACTTTTTGTTTTTTATACCCCATAACTTTTTTAGCCTCTAATTTTTAAACTTTTTTTTTGTTTTAGGTTTTGTTGTATTCTACGTTGGCCATGAAACTTTTAACTTTTAACTTTTCTACCTTTGTTTTTAGTATACTTTTATAGTTTTATACTTTCACCACGAGACTTTTAGACTTTTACGTTTTATATCACTTAACTTAGTATATATTTTATAGTTTTATACTTTCACCACAAGACTTTTAGACTTTTACGTTTTATACTCCTTAATTTTTTAACCTTCTAAGGTTGTGTTTGTTTTTTCTTAAAACATCTTCAGGAGAGGTTGTGTCTGCAGGCGGGCAGACATACCCTCTGAAGACTGTTTGTTTTTTTATCCTAAAGAAGATCTTAAATTAGCTTCAAACTTCTTAAAAAAAAAGCTCAAGAACATTGCTTATTTCATCTTCATATGATATCATATATATACATACATACAAATAAATACACAAATTAAAGAACCAGGAGTCTGCACTCCTGCCGGCGACCTACCACCGGCGATTCCTCTCCGCCACCCACAACGAACGACGGCGACCTCCTCTCCGCCACCCTCAGCGAATGACGACCACCTCTCTCCATCACTCCGCTCTCACACGCCCTCCCCTTTCTTCTGGTCAAATCCGAGGCTCGGGGTTCGAGCTCAGGCAACGACGAGCGCAACTCCGGCGAGTGTCAGGGGAGGGTCCGGAGTTGACCCTCCGGCCAACTAGTTTTTCTTTACGATGGACCCACTCTGATGGTTTTTTTTGGTGTTTAATCCCTCAAATTTCGAGTAAAATAACTAAAATGAAACAAGAAGAACGCACAAGTATGGATCTGAAAGTATCTTAACTATAGAAGTTGCATCAATTGAATATAAAAAAAACAGAGCATGAGGGGAAGAAGAAAGAAGAAAAAGAGAACCCTAGAAGAAAGAAGAACAGTTGCTTTAATTTAATTTTTTCTCATATATTTTAAGTTGTCAGTGTATGGTCTAGTCATTCACTTATTTCAAACTTTTTTATCATTTTTAAATTGTCAAAACAATTCACAATAAGATATTACCGTTCACAAGCTTTTATATTTTTATTGTGTTTAATTTAGTTAAAAAGGTTATACTAAGTTTAATAATCATTTCACAATTACATATTTTTAGTTTTTACAGACAGTAGCAAGTTTAAAAAAACAAACAGTCTTATATTTTCAGATTACAGATCTTCAGACCACATCTTCAGCTGCAGACATGAAATCAGATGAAATCAGACTGCAGACAGTTTTTGTCTGAAAAAACAAACAACACCTAACTTTTAAAGTTTTTTTTTTTAAGTTTTTTTGTCTTCTACTTTGCCCATGAAACTTTTAACTTTTCTACTTTCGCTTTAGTATACTTTTATAGTTTTATACTTTCATCACGAGACTTTTAAACTTTTACGTTTTATACCACTTAATTTTTTTTTACTTTCATTTAGTATACAAATTTAACCCCGCAGCAACGCGCGAGGGGTAAACATCTCGTTATCTCTAAAATCTGTCCCAATAACATGGTATCAATCGATCATGCTTTATAAAGCCCTACGTGTGTGAGACTGAGATGTGTCACAACTCACAAATAGTTTTATACGATACTAATATATATTTAGAACTAAAGAACAAAATGAGCAAAGCGCACTAATATTTTAGGGATTCCACATGCATGTTTTGTGACTAATATTTAATGTATTGTCTCTTGAGATCTCAACCCCTTCATCTTTGTTTGATTTCTCCCACATATTCGTTTTTTTTTTCTTTTCCAGATTAAGTTTGGGTTGGGGGTAGACTAGTCAGAAGTGGTGTTGAAAAATGAAAGACGACCGTCGCAAACTACCGGTAATAATCCTTTTCATTAAATTCTGTGTTAGTTGAGATGAACAGAATTTGTGAATGCTTGATTCTCATTAACACTCAAAACTGATTATATACAAAGCTAACAAACTAATTCTCTAACTAACTACCGGCTAACTACTAACTAACTTTAATTAACAGAATGTTAAATACGGTACAAGAATAGCAGCTGCTAGTACAACTAAGATCCCCCCTCAAGTTGGAGGGTTAGAAACACCCAACTTGGACAAAAAATCATAATGTTTAGCAGTTGGTAGGCTCTTAGTAAACAGGTCAGCCGGTTGAGCATTTGTAGGAACATAAGCCAAAGAAATGAGACCATCTTGAATCTTTTCCCTGACAAAATGGCAATCCAATTCTATATGCTTGGTTCTCTCATGGTAAACAGGATTTTTGGCTATGTGAATAGCAGCTTGGCTATCACATTTCAATGGAATAGGGACCATAGAAGGAACTGAGAATTCATGCAGCAATCGGGTCAACCAAGTTAACTCAGCAGTGACCCTTCTCATAGATCGATATTCTGCCTCTGCTGAGCTGAGAGAAACAGTTGGTTGTTTCTTAGATTTCCAAGAAATTAAGCTGCCACCAAGAAGTATGAAGTAGCCAGTAACAGATCTTCTTGTGTTGGGACAAGCAGCCCAATCAGAGTCACAAAAGGCTTCAAGAGTAAAATCAGGGGTGTTATTGTAAAATAAACCTTGTGTGAATGTTCCCTGAATATAACTCAGTGTATGACAAGCAGCTTCCCAATGAGGCACTCTAGGATTTTGCATAAACTGACTGAGAAACTGAACAGCAAAAGAGAGATCAGGTCTTGTGTGTGTTAAGTAATTGAGCTTGCCAACAAGCCTGCGGTATTGTAAAGCATCAGAAAATGCAGGACCATCATCAAGTAAAAGCTGAAGATTGGGAGGAAGAGGACACAGTTTAGGAGAAGATGGAAGATAAGAAAGATGTTCTTGAATGAGATCTTTAGCAAATTTCCTTTGAGTCAGCAAAGTACCAGTTGAAGAATGAAGTACCTCAATACCCAGGAAGTAGTTAAGAACACCAAGATCCTTAATTTTGAAAGAATCATTAAGAAAATTCTTCAAATCATTCATTTCTTCAATGCTATTTCCAGTTAACAAGATATCATCTACATAAACTGCAAGATGAACAATGGATGAACCCATGGTTTTAGTGAAGAGAGAGTGATCATTAGGAGACCTTACATAACCCCTGGACTTCAAAGCATCTGATAATTTTCCATACCATTGTCTTGAGGCTTGTTTTAACCCATAAAGGGATTTCTGAAGTTTTAAAACATGAGTGGGATCTGATAATGGAAAACCAGGGGGAGGTGACATGTAAATGTCCTCATCAAGATCACCATGCAAAAATGCATTGTTGACATCCAACTGATGTAAAGGCCAATGCATTTTTGTAGCAGTGGCTATCAAACTCCTAATTGTGGTCATTTTAACCACAGGAGAAAATGTTTCGGTGTAATCTATGCCAGGCTGCTGGGTATCCCCCCTGACAACTAATCTTGCTTTACATCTTTCAAGAGTACCATCTGCCTTATATTTAACTTTGAAGACCCATTTGCACTTAATGGGCTTCTTGTTAGGGGGAAGAGGAGTAGTGATCCAAGTGTTAGTAGCAACCAAGGCATCAAGTTCAAGCTGCATAGCAGCAGACCATTCAGGTGACAAAAGAGCTTCTTTGTAAGAAGAGGGTTCCTGAATAGTATCAAGAGTGTGCAAAAGAGTCTTAGAAGAATCTGATATATCATCATGAGACAACTGTTTGACAGCAGAAAATGCTGTAACAGTATGAGCACAAGTATGAACAGAACTGCAATGATAATCAGAGAGATAAGAGGGGGTAACATGGGTTCTGGTGGATCTTCTAAGACCAGCAGTTGGGTCTAAGGAAGAGGATTGAGTATTATCAGAGGAAATAGGAGGAGTAGGAATAGAAGGAGAAGGTGAAACAGGATTAGGAAAAGAAGTAGAATGAGAGGTTGAAGGATGAAGAGGAATAGGAGGAATAGAATCATCAATGAAGTCAGGATTAGAAGGAACAAGTGTAGAAAGATTAGAAATTGAAGGAAATATGTGTTCATGAAAAATGACATCCCTGGATATGAAAATTGAATGAGATTGAAGGTTATACAGTTTATAACCTTTTTTATGCATGGGATATCCAATAAAAACAGAAGGAATGGCCCTTGATTGAAATTTGTCCCTACCTTGTTTCAAAGAAGAGGCAAAACATAAACAACCAAAAGTTCTAAGGTGATGGTAATTAGGAAGTTTACCAAAGAACACTTCATGAGGAGTTTTGCCATTTAGTAATTTTGTAGGAAACAAATTGATGAGATGAGTGGCTGTCAAAACACAGTCACCCCAGAATTTAAGTGGAAGTTTAGATTGAAATAGAAGAGCTCTTGATGTTTCAAGAAGATGTTTGTGTTTCCTTTCCACAACACCATTCTGTTGTGGAGTGGCAACACAACTAGTTTGGTGAATTATGCCTTTGGATAAAAAATATTGAGCATGACTAGTAGCAGTGCCAAGCTCTAAGGCATTATCTGACCTTATGCATTTAATTTTGGCATTAAACTGAGTTTCAGCCATACATATAAAACTTTGAAGGACAGAAAAGGCATTACTTTTAGTGGTTAGTAAATGGGTCCAAGTAATCCTACTAAAATCATCCACAAGTGTCAAAAAATATTTGAAACCATTATAAGTGGCAACATTGTATGGACCCCAAACATCTATATGAATAAGATCAAATATGTGATGAGTTTCCCTTTTACTGTGAGGAAAAGGAAGTCTATGTTGCCTGGCCTTTGGACAAACATCACAAGCAGCAAGTTCATTATTGTTTGGAACAGAAACATTTGGTAATGTTTTAAGTTTGTACAAAGGAAGATGTCCTAGTCGGTTATGCCAAATTTGACTAGTTACAGCAACATTACAAGTAGGAAATGAAGAAACAGGATGTTGAGAAGGATCAGCAGGAAGAACTTCATTTTGCTGAAGCAAATAAAGTCCATCAAAGAGTCTACCAATTGCCACTGGCCTCTTCAGAGAAGGGGCCTGCAGAACACATGATTTGTTAGAAAAGAAAATAAGACCATTGGTTTGAATACATAACCTAGCTACAGACAGCAGATTATGTTTGAATTTGGGAACAAAAAGAACATTGTGAAGAGTAATTTCAGGGATTAATGTAACAGTGCCATAATGAGTAACAAGAATGACCTCACCATTTGGTATTATAACAGATATGGGTTTAGATAAAGGTTGAATATTAGAAAACAACCTTGCATCAAAACACATATGGTCATTGGCACCAGAATCAATAATCCATGTTGAAGTCATATCAGAAAATGAAGAACAAGCCATTATACCTGCAAAGTTTGCATACTTGACTTCATGAGTGGAAGAATCATGATTGGAGGAAGAACCTGAATCAGAACCTGTAGGAGTTGACATATGATTTTGTTGCAGAAATTGAATGAGTTGCTCACATTGGGCAGTAGTGAGGGTAGAATTGGAATTAAAACTGTGAGTGGGAATAATAGGTGTAGAATTTTCAGGTTCATGAATAGAAGAATTAGCAAATCTTGGTTTAGTAAATTTGAAATCCTTTGGAAAACCAATTAGTCTGTAACATTTACTAACTGGATGACCTGATTTCTTACAATGAGTACAGACCACTTTCTTGGAATCATTGTGAGGTTTGGAATGAGCATGCATAGAAGATACTTCATGGAAAGCAGGAATAGAGGAATGGATTTCTCTTTGCTTCTCATCTTGAATAAGAATGGAATATGCTTGATTAATAGAAGGTAAAGGTTCCTTCATTAAAATGTTGCCTCTAACATTGTCATAACTTGGATTAAGTCCCATGAGGAACTGCATCAATCGTTGATTAGCATCTTTCTTTGCTATTTCTGAAGAAGCACCGCAAGAACATGTAGGAATAGTGGTCAAAGAACTCAATTCGTCCCATATACTTTTGAGTTTTGTGAAATAAGCAGCTATACTACTGCTTCCTTGAGAAATTTCACATAAGGATTTCTGCAATTGGTAGAGTTGAGGACCATTAGCCTTACCATATCGATCATTAAGCTCTGTCCAAAGCTGTTTGGCTGTTGTAACATATAGAACACTCTCACTTATATCCTTAGATAGAGTGTTGATCATCCATGAAATGAGCATATCATTACATCGCTTCCATAAACTTTCTGTGTCAGTAGTGCTCTCAACAGTACCGTCAATGAAGCCAAATTTGTTTTTCGCAGACAGAGCAATCGCCATTGAGCGTTTCCACGATCCAAAATTAGATCCATCAAATTGCTTAGAAACGAGAATCAGACCTGGATGATCAGAAGGATGAAGATAAAGAGGATTCGAAGAATCAATTGTGGTGGATTGAGGATCGGACATGATGAAACAAAATTGTGAAAAACACGAGAAACAGGGAAGAATTGAATGCGGAAGAAATGACGAAAAAGAAAAAGAAGGAAGAATGAGAGTAATCGGAAGAACGAATCGTTGAAGAAGATCGGAATTTGGCCGGAATTTGAACGGAGATCAGAATCGAGAAGATCAGAGATCGGATCGGAGCAATTGCTCTGATACCATGTTAGTTGAGATGAACAGAATTTGTGAATGCTTGATTCTCATTAACACTCAAAACTGATTATATACAAAGCTAACAAACTAATTCTCTAACTAACTACCGGCTAACTACTAACTAACTTTAATTAACAGAATGTTAAATACGGTACAAGAATAGCAGCTGCTAGTACAACTAAGATTCTGCTTTTACATACAAATCATAAATTCAGTTAAAGATATGATATTTTCCGACTGGATTTGGAGAAAATCTCAGTGATTTGATATATACATCATGCTGAATTGAAAGTTAGTGGGTCAAAGAACAACCTAGGGGTTTACATAAAGTTCGGGTCTTTAGTCAAGTTTGTTATTTCTTTCTTCCTATTTCTTGCAAATTTAAAGCTCAGTAGTATTCATGAATGCATCAGTTTTCTGGCACAATGTAATTCCTTATGCGTTTACAATTCTCATATTGTGGTATCAGATTCAGAACCACGTTCTTCGCGGTTCGCGTGTTAAGTGAAATGTGAGGATAGAGAGATTGAGATAGAGTGAAGGGAACTTGGTCAACTGAACATGACACCTTATGAATATATGATAGAATCCATGGATCAACAAGGAAGTTAAATGCTTTGATTACGATATATAATATTCCACTTCAAGAAGGACCAATCTCCACTACAATGAACTAGATGAAAATTAACAAGACAACTACAAAATGGAAACTAGGCACTACTAAAACTGCCAGACCTGCTGCGGCAGTTACTAAACTTCTCCACTAACCCATTTTGTCACAAACTGACCTGGACCTAAGAATGGGTCAAAACTGCTGCTGAAAACTACTTTTAGGGCCGTCCATATTAACCTCAAAAATTTCCAGGGTCTTGGACGAGAATAAAATTTTGGGCCCACGAGAGACCAAATGAAACTATTTTGGTCTAGAACACTAATATTCTTATGTATTTAGTTTTAAAATTTGAGTTTTATTCGTATTATTTGATATTAAATTGTTTAATCTTTCGGATTGAAAAGGTAAGAGTAACATACAATATGATTTTGGGTTTGAGATTTTTAATCTATGAGATGAATATTGTTATATATGATTTATAGTGGTCAATTTAACAAAATCTCAACTTAGTTGAATTCACAATTACTTACTCCTTGATTTCTTCAAGTGTACTAAGGTCATGCAGAGATTCAATCCGGGGTCACTCGAATTTAGGTGTTGGGCAAGCCAAGTTTTAACACCTTGTGCCCTAGCCAGCTAATCTAGACAATCGTTGTTTCAAACATTGCCGCAAAATGGTACTTATCAGACAACCACATTAAAAAAATGTAAAAAATTTCAGGCCCCTCGAGAAACCTGGCCCTGGGCGTTCGTTCCTGCCCTTGCTCGGGGCCTCCTCTGATCACTTCGTTGAGCTGTACGGATCCATATGGGCTGGTATGCTCGCGTTGTTTGCATTTCCGGGTGTAAACTTGAACTGGAATCGTACCACCACCATACTTGGTCGATTAGTGTCGGTGCAAGGAATTGGAGTCTGACCGACTGAGGAATTCCTGACAAATGAGGGACCCCGTGTCCTTTGAGGAACACAAGAAGACTCAAAAGAGGAGCACTTCATGTGAGATGGCAGCAATTCTCATTCAGTAAAAGGTAGAACCTGTAGAAGGTAGGCGCTTTGGAGATCAAATGATGTAGAACAATAAAAGAAAAAGGGGGATTTACAATCAGAGATGAGAAACAGATGAGAAACAGGACAGCAACCATGTTGCTGGTCATGAGAGATAAGGCGAGGCAGTCTCAAAAGATGAGGCACAACAACCTCTAAAGAAAAAGAAGATAGAGACAATGCAGTCTTAAAGAATAAATGCATGTAGGCAGTGGGTTTTATTTGTTTGAAGCGCCGAAACAAAAGGTGAAAGTCACCATCGATGGCAGAGATAAAAGTGGTTGTAGAGGAAATTGATTCATACGACATTTGGTTATGTCGAGCTGTTTAAGAAGATAAGTCGTTACCAGCTAATGAAAAGAAGCTAGAATGATGAACATCTAAATGATGGATGAAATTCCGTATGATGCTCCAGTGATGATTGAAGGTTGGAGAAGAAAAAGAGCTTGCACATTTAAAACGCAGGAACTAGCAACATCCTCTGAGACAAGATCAAAATTTCCTAAT